>BSBK01002654.1:615000-925000 GCA_027943335.1 Chamaecyparis obtusa | reverse complement strand
TAGAGACTATCCTACGGGTCATCCAGCCAGCAGTCAGAGGGTGGCAGCTTCTGAGCCTACAATAGGAGACATGGGCAGAGCTCACAGAGTATTTGTAGTAGTTGATAACCACCAAGATGAGCATCAGGCCACAATTATTGAGGTCTCCGACATGATCAGAGGTAGTAGCATTTATATCCTTTTTGATTCAGGAGCTACTGAATCTTTTATTACACCTTTTATAGTGGAGTGTTGTAGGCTAGTGGTAGCTAGGCAGGATGTCATTTGGGAGGTTGAGTTAGCCTTAGGCGTTAGGGTGTCAGTTAGTTCCATGGTTAGGGGATGTCAACTTTATATTAGGGACATGACCACCTTAGTTGATCTTCATGTCACACCACTAGGATCCTATGATATCGTTCTTGGCATGGATTGGCTTTATGCCCATAGAGCCAAGATGGATTGTAGACAGAAGAAGGTTGAGTATGTGGATGATGAGGGTGTTTCCTTAGTTATCACAGGAGTTCAGAGACCTATATCCCTTCATATGATTTCCTCTATGTAGCTTAAGCGGTGCATGTGAAAGGGTTGTCATTTGTTTTCCATCATCATCAGTGATAGAGAGGAGGAGGTCAAAAAGGAGACTTCCCTCAATGAACACCCCATTTTGTAGGAGTTTGGAGATGTATTTCCATCAGAGCTACTTGGTATGCCACCACCTAGAGCAGTGGATTTTCACATTGATCTTGTGCTAGGAGTAGAGCTCGTATCTCAAGCACCCTATAGGATGACTACCCATGAGCTCATCGAGCTCAAGATTCAGTTGGAGGAGCTCTTGGAGAAAGGGCATATTCATCCTAGTGTATCACCATGGGGTGCACCCATCATCTTTATTAAGAAGGATGGATCTCTTAGGTTGTGTATGGATTACCGATAGCTGAATAAGGTGACCATCAAGAATCAGTACCCACTTCCTAGGATAGATGATTTATTCAATCAGCTTCAAGGTGCCCGTGTGTTCTCAAAGATAGACTTGAAGTTAGGGTATCACCAGCTAAGGATTATGGAGAGCAACATCCACAAGACTACATTTCATACGTGATATGGACATTATGAGTTCATCATGGTTGGTTTTGGACTCACAAATGCTCCAGCCATATTCATGAGTCTCATGAATGGAGTATTATGTTCATTCTTAGATAGATTTGTGGTGGTGTTCTTGGATGACATTTTGATCTACTCATGAGATGAGCACGAGCATGAGGAGCATTTGAGACGGGTCTTGCAGTGCTTGAGGGATAATCAGTTATTCAACAGTTTGTTGAAGTGTGCCTTCTTCAGATTAGAGGTTCATTACCTTGGCCATGTGATATCAGGAGATGGGATCTCAGTTGACCCATCTAAGATTAGATCGATTATGGATTGGCCAACACCTACTAGTGTGACAGAGCTCAAGAGTTTCATGGGTCTTGCAGGATATTATAGGTGATTTGTCAAGGGATTCTCTAGAGTGGCCCATCCTATCACTTCCCTTCAGAGAAAGGGGAAGAAGTTTGAGTGGACAGAGAGGTGTGAGAGAGATTTTTAGGAGCTCAAGAGAGCACTTACTAGCACACCTATCCTTGCAATACCAGATCCATCAGCAAACTTTTTTGTATGCATAGATGCATCTTTAGATGGGATTGGAGCATTGCTTATGCAAGGTGGTCAAGCTATTTCCTATGAGTCTCAAAAACTCAGGACTCATGAGTTTAACTACCCTACCCATGACCTAGAGCTAGAAGCAGTGGTGTATGCTTTGGTGAGGTGGTGACATTTCCTATTGGGTCATATATTTGAGCTTCACTCAGATCATCAGAGTTTGTAGTACATATTCACTTAGTCAAATCTTAATGCTAGATAGAGGAGGTGGATGGAGTTCCTTTGCAAGTATGACTTTGATGTTCATTACATCAAGGGTAAGGAGAATGTGGTAGTAGATGCCTTGAGCAAGAGATTTCGCGAGCTTTTAGCTATGACTACTAGCACAAATTTGAGAGGGCGCATACTGCACCACTTGCATGAGGATGGATTCTATTCTAAGGTTTATCATTTGGTTCAGGGTCAGAGGGCCCTTGAGGGGAAATTCTTAGATTATACCCTAGAGTCTGATGGCCTTCTTCACTATAGAGGACACATTTATGTACCTTCTTCTAGTGGGTTGTGTGACTTAATTATCCTTGAGGCTCATAGAGCACCATATGCAGCACACCCCAAAGTCAAGAAGTTACATGCAGATTTGAGACAACTTTATCATTGGTCGGGTATGAGGACACACATTGTAGAGTTATGGCTAGATGCTTGGAGTGTCAAAGAGGTAAGGCAGAGCACCACCATCCAGGTGGGCTTCTGTAGCCACATGAGATACCTAAGTGGAAGTGGGATGTTATATCCATGGACTTTATAGTTGGCCTTCCTATGTCATCTCATTGCCATGATGTTATTATGGTGACAGTGGATAGGTTGACCAAGGTAGCCCACTTCTCACCCATTCATACTACCTTCACAACACCTAAAGTGGCACAAGTTTTCTTGAGAGATATTGTCATACTTCATGGCATTCCATGCATGATTATATCCAATAGGGATTCTCTCTTTACTTCATCTTTTTGGAGAGAGCTACAAACCACTTTGGGCACTAGGCTCAACTTCAGCATAGCTTATCATCCAAAGATAGATAGCCAAACTGAGAGAGTCAACCAAGTGTTAGAGGACATTCTACGCATGTATGTGATGGATCATCAGGTTAGGTGGGAGAAGTACCTACACTTGAGTTTGCCTACAATAATGGGCATCATACATCTTTGGGTATGCATCCTTAGCAAGACTTGTATGGAAAACCTTGCAGGACACCGTTGAGTTGGGACAAGATTGAGGATAGGGTTTCCATTGGTCCAGAGTTAGTCAGACAAATGGAGCAAAAGGTAGATCTGATCAAGCAGTGTCTTAGAGAGGCCCAGGATTGATAGAAGAAATATGCAGATGCTGGGAGAATTGATAGGGAGTATTTGGTTGGGGACAGAGTCTTTTTGAGAGTGTGGCCACATAAGAGCCCAATCCATTTTGGAAAGGGTTCTAAGCTGGCCCTTTGCTTTGTCAGACCTTTCAAGACTTTGGAGAGGATAGGCCCAGATGCATATCATTTAGCTTTGCCACCTAGCCTGTCACACATCCACAATGTGTTTCGTGTATCTATTTTGAAGAAATATATTTATGATGAGTCTCATATCATTGCTTGGGATTCTTTATAGGTGGAGTCGGATGGAAAACTGGCTTTGGAGCCCATATGTATACTGGCTCACAGGACCCTGGCCCTTTGAGGTCGAGAGATGGACCAGGTTAGGGTTCAGTGGGATTACTATGATGAGGCCACAACACCTTGGGAGGACACATCACAGATGAGAGCTTAGTATCCCCATCTATTCGATGAACTCCAGGAGGAAGTTCATGCCTAGGGGGGAGGATGTGAGGCCCTACCCTGACCCATCTTAGCTCGACTGATATTTTTCACATGGACTATCTAAATGATATATTGTTATGTGACATTAGACCTATTTTGATTATGACTTCTTATCTTTATAAATTATGTGATGATTTTACATGTTTATATGGATGATGATGTTAGATGTACTTTTACATGTGTATGTTAGATTCATACTAACTTTATGATATATAAAGATAATTAAATCCTGGATTCTACATATTAATTTATGTTATCTTATGGAATGAGAAATTGAGTTAGTTATGATGATTGATTTCATAATGCAATGGTTCTGCAATTGACTTAGGGTTACTTGTTTAATTGAAAATTAAACTTACATGTGATGCTTATAGAAATAGGATACAATATGGTTTATGTTTATGTTGAGATCATGAAATGCAGTTTCTCAAATGTATTTCTATTTGAATGATTATTATAAGATCTTTTTTCTCTTTCGATATGTTTATATATGTAATGATTTCATGTGGTACTGATATCTAAATAGAGTGTGCAGGATTATGGCCATGGTTTTAAATGTGGGGAAACAAGGATAGATTATGTGAAAATAGTATATGACCAAGGTCGACTCTAGGAAGAGAACGACCTTGTTGTTATGTGATTTTAATTTCGTAAATGTGATGGATGAGTGAATGTTATTTGTAAATGTTTATAAGTGCAAAATTTGATGTAAATTTAAATGTGAAAATGTAAATGTGATTATCCATTAGGCATGCCATGTGTGTAATTTAGTAGTGTGATGTGTAATTTCTTTTGTTGTGTCACTTGACACTAGTGCTATGTTTTGGCATGCCTAAGTGGAATGTTGACCTTACATCACCCTTAGGTCACCTTGTGAGTCCCTAGGTGTAGTTAGGGGGTTAGGAAACCAAGGCATGAGTCACATCACTTCCCATTTTTGTGAGTTAACTTCACATGGGTTTTTGAGGGGTTAAATTGAGTCCTACGGAGTGGTTAGGGTTAGTTTTAAGTACCCCAAGGCATATGCATAGGTTTGGAGGTTAATTTTTACCCTTTTCTTCACCTAAAGCTCCCAAAAGGCCTCTCAAAGAGAGCCTTCTTTGAGATTGATGAAATTGGGTATGCTTTCAAGGTTAGTTCCTTTCCCCATGTGTTGATTTTCCTTCCATTCCTTAGTTAGGGGCATGTGGAAAGTTAACAAGAACCAAGATATCTACCTTACCTTGGGATGAGGGTAGGAAAGAGAAGGAATATTTTTCTAATAGGAAAAAGAGACTAGGAAGAAATAACACTTCTACCTTATGCATTTTTGGTTTTGAGGAGAATTGAACTTGGAAGATCTAGTGGCTTAGAGAAGGAGAAAGGATAAGCTAGGGAAGGAAAGATTGATCTCTCCATCAAATTCACAATTGTCATATTCTTGATGGAAGGTAGGTGCATCTATCATGGAATTCTTGTTTATGTAAATGTAATGTTTAATTGAATTATTGTGAGAGAATAAACCACTATGTTCAATAACACTCATGCACATCCATACTCACTTCTCATATGAAATACTCAAAAGTATGAAAACACCAAACAAATGAACCCAAAACAATGGATTGTCATAGATGAGAATCACCATAGTTTTTTAAAGAAAATATATAAACTCCTCAGATCCAATGAAAAATAATCTAAATCATGCAAGTAAAATCATCTAAGAGGAAAAATTAGTACAAGAATTCTAGGGCCACTTGTAGACCAACTCCGCAACCACCACTAGTGCATGCATCTGAGAGAGATAGGCTATCCAAAAGCTTCCAGATCATTTAATGATCAACTCCATAGCCTCTATGCATTCAAGGTAACAAAAGAAAGACCTTCAAATTTTCATGCATTGGGAATTATTTATTTGTCCAAGAGGAGCTTCAAATCAATGTAATTTCAATATGACCAACTCTATTTTTTTATCTTCACGATCCTTCAATAAATGTTTGTTATCTCCTTTAAAACTAATTCAATTGCAAGAACTCTACGCATCAAAGGATTAATTATTATCCAATTCCCTCAAAAAAAATTTCTTCAAGATTTCCAAGCTAAGAAATGTTAACAAAGGAAATACCCAGAACCTAAAATACTTCCTCAAGTGCAAGAATCATGCAAATCATGGAACTGGGTTTTCATAACAATTGAAGGTAGATGAGGGAATCCCAAAAATCCACCTAAGATTGGTATGCACATCTAGTATCTAATAATTTTTCAATAGCTTCCAACACACTCATACAAGTACATACTACTATGTCATAAAAGAAAAAACATACATAGTTGATTACCCACAATTAAAACCTTAAAAGAAAGTGATTGCAAATTATTGATCTAATAAATTTTAATAGCATAACAACATATAGATTTAATACTCTAGAATCATGAATCTAGAAGAATGAGACAGAATAGAAAACATAAATGTGTGGGGAAAACATTTCCAGGTAAAAAACCCCTACAGTCCAAAACATCGAGCCAATATATTATTCAACAACAAGTTATAATAAATTTCTAGGCTCTAAGACTTTACAAGGAGATTTACATCTTGTTCCATCGTAGAGAATATCCAACAACATAACCCTATAAAATGAACTCCTCTTCTTTCTCACACTCTGTAAATCACCAAAGGTGCCAACATATATAGAGCTCAACACAAGAGGTAGGTCCCTATGGTTTCCAAAACTATCTTCACCACATAAGAGGTAAGTTATGTTATAATGTAAGAAACTTGCTAATTCCATGACACGTTGCTCATAGAAACTTCCAAGGCAACAACACCTATCTCATCCATAATATCCAGCTTTCCAAATGTAATGAAACCAAAAGATAGAAATTACCATGACTAAGAAGAGACACTTTCCTTACCTCACACCAATTGTCAAAAGTGAACTCCACCTTAAATGCCAATTGCTAAAATTCAACTCCAATGCACAATAGAAATTTCCAACCAAGACTCTTTAGTTAACATAGGAAATTGACAAATCAATTTCCACACCAAATTGAAATATATGACAATATCTTCCCATAACTTAACATCTTCCAACTGAGTGCCAAATTCATAGAAAATAATAAATATGCCATCTCATCACCTACCATGTAGGATTCCACCTCACCAAGAGGTCCCATTAAGTGAATGACAACTTATGAGGTTAATAACTTAAGATAAATCAATAAATTAAATAATTCAACATGTTAGGACTCTAAGGTTGAGACACGTTAATCCCAACAGAAATGCCTCTATAGAAAATCATACTTTGAGATCAAAATAATAATGCACCTATTGATAAAGAGAATATTTAAAAGCTTTCCTCTTTAAGAAAGAAATCAAACAAAGAGCTCAATTCTATAGAGGCTTCTATGAGAGCTACTAGGCTTGTTGTTGCTAAAAAAGAAAAAAAATCATTACAACCAACAACTTGTAAGGGAAGGGTTGATTTCATCTTATAAATAAAGAGAATATTTGAGACGTCAAACCAGGTATAAGAAAAGTATGTAGGAAACAAACTAATTTAGGCATATATCAATGTTAAAAATGTAACATGAATGACTAGAAGTCATAGCATGAATGACTTCAACCACTGACCATTCCAACCGATGAAATGTAATGAATTGAAACCTATGGATTTTGTTTCTACCTCTAATTGCAACTGATGGGCCACATCACAAGAGTTGAGGCATCACCTTCGTATTAGCAATATCAACTAAAAAATCAAGTCTCACATTCCAGAAATCCTTATGTTGTGATACCATATTGAAAATACGGGCAGAGACAACTACACGAATAATTCAACACAAATATTACATGCTACACTTTATTTTTATTTTATATATATATATATATATATATATATATATATATATATATATATATATATATATATATATATATATATATATATATATATATATATATATATATATATATATATATATATATATATATATATGAGTTTCATTTTCTATTTTATAGGAAACCTCTGAACTACTTTCTTTATTATGTTGAGTCATTTTAACAAATCAACATATGTACCACTAATAAAATAACTTTTTGAACAAACCTTATCACTATTAATAATATTAATTTATTTATTAACAACTTAATTCCCAACAATGGCATGCTAAGATAACACATGATTTTGTGAAAAAATCGTCAAAAATCTTCCACTACTTTATAAAAACAATAACATCCACAATTTTGTAAAAAATATCATGCAAAAACTCCAATTCATTTGAAAGAAACCATTGTTTAACATAGAAACCTTAGGTGTGACCAAAATAGTCACCAAGAAACCACATTTTTATAAAAATCGTCAAAATATTTTGTCAGAGACTGAAAGTCGTAACTTTGGGAAAAAATATCAAAAACCTTCATTTCAAAGGAAAAATGGTAAAACCCACAATTTTTTTTAAAAAACCCATACAAAAATAGCAAATAGATGTCAAAGAAAACTACAACTTTTTTAGCAAAAAAAATCATGCAAAACCCTCCAAGATTAAAAAAAACATGATTTTTGGGAAGAAATAATGCAAAACCCATAATTTTCGTTAAATTGTCAAAAACTAAAAACCTTTGATTTTATTTTAAAAAATCAAGCAAAGAATCTTTTAAAATTTTGCTCACTAAATGTTCAAGAAAAACTATGAATTTTTATTTGATAAAAATTATGCAAAAGAAAATTATATGATTTTAATTTTTAAAAAAATTTGGGAAAAAAAATTCCAAAAATTCCTTCTAAATTTCTAGATATTTAAACCATGAATTTTATTTTAAAAATTCATCAAAACCAACCTTTTCTCTCATGCCATGAAATTATAATTGATTAAATTGATCTTCAATATTAAACAAAGAAGAGGAATACTTCTTAAATAGAGAATACAAGACGATGTTTCTAAAATAGAAATGATTGAGAACTAAAGAAATAAAATAAGCCTTTTAAAACTAACTAAAGACGAAAGACATAAAAGAAAGTTTATAAATACCAACTTAGATTGCCATTATATCAATATTACAATATTATTTTAATATTACTTTTAGCAAATGGCTACACAATTTATTGTTAATCCTTCATTGAACTTGCGACCTAGAGAAGTCATATCCATTTGTGGCTACGAAGAGAGATACGAAGAGTTTTTTAAGGAGTCATTAGATGTCGTTTACATAGACGACATTAGGGCATACTTTAATGCGCCCCTAATAGAGGCCATACATGTAAAATTTAATGACATATGGAAGCAATTAATGGAAGACCTAATGACTTTCAAGAAACAATACAAACATATCTTGTAGATGGGACTAAACATTTGGAAGGAGATTCTGGATTTTAATAATGAACATGCATGCATTAAAATCACCTTCAGTTAGATCCGTGGAGATACTATATTTCTACATCATCCATATAAAATCACAAAGGATGCAATCAGGGCTTTGACGAGATTGTGCTCCTGTGACACTATAGTCTTAAAGGCGATAAAGAATGATACATTTACTTAGCTGATTGGTGTGTAGTTTGATAAGAGGAAAATGACAATTGAGAACATTATCGATACAAGTTTGGCATATGCGATATAATGATGGTTCACCACTGCCACCGCGATATACGCTACATTCCAAATTGGTGGAAGGAAAGAATTTCAATCTCTGTGAGCTTCTAAGGAAACAATTGATGGATAACCTATTGAAGAGGAAGAGCACCAAATACTACTTTAGCTATGGATCACTAATAATTGTCTTAAGCATTTATGTTCATTAACGAACTTCCAAAAATAGGGGTTAAGTGTGGGACAAGTTCTCCCCTGTAGCAATATAGATAAAACATCATATTAAGAGTTTTAATAAGGATATAGATGCACAAAATACCCTATATTGGGAGAGAGAGAGTCTTAGTGGATTGGTTTGGAACTTTAAAAATAAAATCACTTTCCTGGTCAACAAGGACCATTTTTATATAGAAGCAATAGAACCTATTAGGATTAAGGTTCCATCTATCTTGTAAATCTTACAACAAGGTTCTAATATCTTTCAAAAGTATCATAAGGCACTTAGGATGCATTGGAAAAATAATATGTATTATTTACCTCTCACCATTATTTGTAATAGAGTGATCATAAGGGGTGATGGGTTCGAATAGGAGTGATAAAAGTGGGTTGTGAGCATAATTATTTAATATAGTTCTCCCCAATTATAGATATCTAGAATAATATATTTAATAACCTAAGAAAATGGAAAACAACAGTGACCTATGGGCTTCTCCAAGTGGGCATATGGAAGAGGCAATAAGTGTCTATTAGTTTCCAGCAATTTATTACATTTAATCAAATGTTTATCTTGCAAGTATAGGTGTCCATGTTGGAGGGAAGGTGTTGGAAGCTAAACCAGTGTCTTTTCAAGTTCCATGGAGGCATTCCAAGGGTTGTGGTCATGGTTGTGGTCATGAGGAATGAAGAGGCTCCTTTGGGAACCTTTTATTTTTGGTTTTGCAGCTTTTGCAATTCTATAAATATAGCCTTTGGGTATACAATAATATGCAATAGATCATAAGAGTTGTATGTAAATTTATCTATAGGTTTGAAAGAGAGATGGGAGGCATAAGGAGTTTTTTCACATGTACATAGGTGTTTCTACTATGGAGGAAAACATGATAATGGAAGTGATTGTATTGTAAGCACATTTATTGTTATTAATGCAAGCTTGTCTTCTCTTCTTGATGGAGTTTTCTTCCTGCAAGTGTTTCTCCATGTAAATCATGTGGTATGTGTGAATGCTATGTTGCTAATTTATGCCTTATTATTTTTATCTCATGTTAATGTTAATCATTATTTTTTGTTGTTATAATTTCACATATGATAGTGTTATTAAGCATGGTTAACATGCAATTTTTTGGCATAAAAGGATATTATCATAAGTTTTCCACAATTAAGGCTTATGAGTTTTAGATTTTCATGTTCTTGCTATCCAAACATTGAATCTCTTCCTTTGATTAATTTATTGGATAGAGATTGATCTTCACAAGCTTTGGAAATGAAACTATTTATTTTCCAACATTTGGTATCAGAGTTGAAGGTTACAAGCTCTAGATATTCCTCTATGTTTGGTTTCTTAGCATAGAAATCTTGTAGGAATTGTTTAGTAGTTAAAGTTTTGGGGAAGGCATTTTGGGGCTGAAATGAAGGTTTTGTGAGTTAACTTTGTTTTGTAGATTTGTGAGATTGAAAACCATGGATATTATCAATGTGATCTATTTTAGGGATTTGAAGCTCATGTTTATGGATCTTCTTTGCGTTGTTTATGGTTTGGTATTTTGGAGCTCTTGTTTGATAATATGTGTGTATCTTCTTGTTTGGTGGTTTTGTAGTTTTACCTTTTGGTCATATGGAGTGAGAAAGTGTTAATATCATATGTGTATCAACATCCTAGTCACATAGAGATACATCATCTGTTTGGACTATCGAAGGGAGTGCTTACGTTGGGCTCATGGTTTTAGCCCATGGTTACAAGAAAGAAATATAGAATAATCCATTGACCTCTTTGTGAATTTTGGAGCTGATATGTTTCATATGGTTCAAGCTCTTGGACAACTTTCCTTTTTTTGGGGGTTATAGTGATCTCTTGTTTTTGGTTATTGGGTTTTGTGCATCTATGATATTTTCATTGTTCATGTGACATGTATATTGTGAATGTATGGATGTTCGAATGGATTTCACACTTATGGAGATTGTTTTGTAGGTTTTACATGTTAACTAAAATTATTACTATGTAGATCTATGGTAAATACTAGATTCAAGGTATTCTAAATGGAGACAATTACAAGGTTCCATGGATGCTTGGAAAGTTATTATTAATATATGACTACTCCTATGTGGGTTTTTTAGGAAAATTAGATCTAGAATTGATTCTAGTGTTTGATTCTTGTAAATCCCAATGTTATGCCTAATTATATCTATTATGCATGATACGAATGTAGGGTTGTCTTTGAGTTACTTGACAATGGAGTGTTGACTATGTATTTCTTCTTTGATATGTTGCATATGTGTTGATCCTGTGAATTTTTTGATGTAGATTTAGTTCGACAGGCCTTATTATTGGTCACCATTACTATATTGGCACACTGATTGCAGTGAGAAAAGGATTATTTTAATTATCTGATATAGTTGATCATTTGAATATTACCATTAGATTATGGTGCATGAGAAGCCTTATTTATGTTAAGTGTAGTTTCAATAATGATGTTTTCCATGATGCCATGTATAACTTGGTATCACTTTTAATGAGATCTTTATGTGGTTCCATAATGTGTTACATCTTCTTTGTTTCAAGATTTTTTGTTCTAGGTTCTTGTTGTTATAATGTATTGTGAGCCATGAACAATCTTTGATTAAAAGATGGATGATCTTTTGTAATGGGTGTTGGTGTCATGAGGAGCTCTTAGATTATGCCTTTGGAATACAATGTGAGTTTTAAATATTTGGTTCTATAGAAAAAGGATATACATTTGTATCTTCTTGATTTTAGAGATCATGGTTTGACTCTTCCTTTTGGGAGCTCTTGATTGATCTCTTTGATCATGTTGTAGCCATGAAGGATCTTCAATTAGGAGATAGTTTCCATGATTCTTAGAGAGCTTGGTTACATGATTTAGTGGGAGCTTTGGTACTAATATTGATTCATCATTTGATGATGGATGGTTATCTTCATGTGGTTTGGAGCTGGTGACATCTTGGTGCCATAAAGGACTCTTGAGTCTTTGGTGAGGTGTTGTTGTTTCTCTTTATTTTTTAACATTACTTATCTGCATGGAGTTTGATGATTTTGTAGGATTGCATTTGAATTTAGCATGAATTGATTGGTTATTATCATGGAGACTAGAGAGACTTGGGTGAGGCTATGAGATCTCATGTTTTCTAGAATTGTGTATCAATATGGTTACTCTTTGATGAGGATTTTAGTATAACAACCAAAGATCCTACACCTGGTTATAGATGTGAATCATTATAGACCTAAAGAGAAGATTTTCATTTATTATAATATTCATTGCTTATTTTTGTGAGCACATGCCAATATTATTTCCTAATCTTGGTTTAATTAACAAGTGAATGATCATAGAGGTATTGGCCACTTGGTTATCAAACACATTCTTTGTATTGTATCATGTTTTCTCATGTGAGTAGATATTGAATATAGAGATTATGATGACTTGTTGAAAAGGAGATGCATGGTTTCACAGATTTCTATTTTTCTCCTTATTGTTGGTCTTAAGCTATAGATCTAGTTCCAAGGACTTATTTAGAGAGGTAGAAGAAATGGTTTGTGGCTTTTAAGATTTTTTTTTTGTTATAGAAATGGATTTTTTGTTTGATCTATCTTCGATATAAGAGGTTTACATCTATTTATGCCATGTTTCAATTGATTTGGATGCTATATGTTGATATTCTTTCAGTTTGGGAGTGAACGAGATCTTGCATTACCATGTTAGTGTGGGACAAACACATGACTTTTTTTGTAGGTTCTCTCTTTGGACTTGTTCTTCTTCTTGGATATTTGTATTTACATGGTTGAGTGTGAAGAATTTGGGAGAGCTATGGAGATTGATGGTGAGAGAGGTATCATAGCTTTATTGGTTGTAGGATTTGTACACTAGTTTACATTTCCTCAACACTATATGATAGAGAAGTTAGCCACATCCTTTATGTGAAATACAACACACAAAATTTGAATGCTTTGATCCATTTTCAGATATGACATTACTTGTGTAGTGGGAATTTTTGGATATATGCCTAATTATCTGAGCTATTATATCTTGGTTTGTCGATTACTAATGTGATGATGAGTTTTCATGTTTTATTATATTTGAATCTGTGAGTTATGTGTAATGCCCAAAAAGTAGAGCAAAACACAACTACAATTTTTTTTTCCTAAAACCTACTATAAAACTAAAAGCACACACAAAAGTGCAATTATGTTAGCTAGAGTCTAAAATAAATTGGCACAAGTTTCTATGTTCATGCAAAATGATGCAAAGGGAAATGATTTACTAATTTAGTTAAAGTATCTAAAAACACCACAAGGGTCCAACTAGATGAAGGTTGATCAAGTTTGACCAAGTTTGACTAGAAGTCAAACTATGTAGAGTAGCTCCCAAACTATTCTATAGGGATCCCTAGGTAGCATGCTTCGATTGGCACACAAAATGAGGCAATTGACTAAAGTCAACTAGAGTTGACCAAAAAGTCAACTATGCACCGAAATATGTGAAAATAGGTTTAAAGGGGTACAATACTCAACATGGAAGGTCTAGGTACGTAAATTGAAGTAACTGACCTAGGTTTGACTACAGGTTGACCAAAAGTCAATTGTACCTGAAATTGGTCAACAAGACCATTAATGCTTAAAAACACTCTATATGTAATGTTAAGAGGTTGATTACAATCTTGTTGATAAAATTACATTCATTTTATAATCATAAGGTTTGATTAAAAATTACGCTTAAAGTCTCCATTTAAATAAGTTTAACTAAATAGCCTCTAGCTAAATTAATTAGATCATTAAATCAATTAAATTCCAAGTATAAACCAGATCTCAAAATTTGACCTTTAACCTAAACTTGATAATAAATCAAACAAATTAACAACTTTAACCCTATTGCTAAATTTATTAACTAATTCAATTGAACAAAATCAATTAAATCAATTACTATACAAAAGAATTAATCAATGAGATTAATTAAAAATAATAAAATTTCACAAATCAAATCCTAAACTAAATTCTTCTAGAAAACCCTAGAAGTCACCAACTTCTAGAATTTTCTAAAATAGTCCACAAGTGCAACTAATAAATTTTAACTAGGTTATAACCAAATTAAAATTTCAATCTTCAAGATTATCAAGTCAATGTTTTCAATTATGTTATTTATTTTATAAAATTTGACATCAAATATTTAATCCTCTTTTTTTAAAAAAAAACTTGCTCGTACCCCTATAGAACCCCACATAATTTAAGGTGCAATTGGATTGAGAAACCCTTAGGAATTACTAATAATATTTAGCTTTAATTTTATTTCTTAATTTGATTAAAGCTGCTAACTTTCTTTATTTATGCATGCAATTATATTTTTTTAAATTTATTTATTATTTTATATCAAATAACATTGCAAAAATTTAAACAGGGCCGAAGAGAAGAAATCGAAGGAGGACACACAACGTGACCCCCCCGATAGTGGCCACATGAGGTAGTGCCACGACGAGGGCACGCTCCAGCAAGGGTTGCGATTGGGCCGTGAAACCCCAATGATACCATACAGGGAGGCACAACTTTGTCGTGGTCTTCACTGCGCCCTGCACAGTGGCAGCTGCCATTGCATGGTGGCCTCTGGAGATAGGAGTGGATGGGGTTAGGGCTTTGGCCCGCCCCAATCCACCCTCCTAAACAAAATACATAGGCAAATTTTTTTTTTTTATTATTATTTTTTTTAAATATAAAAATTTTGTTTCATCGAAATACTTTTAACAAGGTTTATATATATATATATATATATATATATATATATATATATATATATATATATATATATATATATATATATATATATATATATATATATATAAGTAAAACAATGAAAATACTAATTTATTTATCCACTATACTTTTTTTTTTTTGATCGGTAAAAGGCTAAAGCCCTATAATTTTATTAATAATAAAAAGATTTTACATACAGAACCCTGCTTAGTGCAAGCGCTGGTAGGAAAGAGTAGGGTAGAGAAAACCTCCAGCCGTGCCTGGGACTTAAGTCTGGATACTAATACATAGTTTCATGGGCATTCCCATGACTCGATATACATCAAGATTTTGAAAAAATTACATAGTTTTCAGTGGGCATACCCACATCTTGAACTTGTCGAGGGTACATATATGCTTAGATATTTACAATTTTTACTTGTGATTTTAATTATAAAATTGAATTCCATATCCAAATATATGGGTATTAATTTGTAGATCCAATTCAAATCCTTTGAGAGAGAAATGATATTGTTGCCATTGGGTGATTCGATCTACAAAAGAAATAAAAGGATCCAAAACCCTATCCTCTTACATGGTTAGTGTTTCAAACTAGATTAAAATAATTGTTAAAGACCTTGTTTATTTACCAACAAAGGATAGCATGGGTTACCTGACTCTATGTACCTAGAATAATTTACCAAAAATTCATAGATCATAGTTCATACAATTAAGCTCCCCTACTATCTCAATGAGTTAAATTATTGTACTGCTCAAACAATTCTAATCCATATTCTAACTGATTTAGAAACCTTGAAGCAGAGGATCCGAACATCCTTAAACCAACTATATTATTAGAGAAAATAAGCTGCAGCCCTTAACTTGAAACCTTAATTAGAAATAATTAGCAGAACCATGCTATATTAAAGTCTAAACTATAAATCACAAGAAAGGGTGAAAGGATACTCCCTTTAGCTTTAAATGTCACTTAGCACTAATCACTGCATACCAAATGAAGATAAGCTCCCTATTGCTATAAATAACCCATAGCCCAAGCTTATTTGGCCTAAGAAATCAACTCTCCACCTATTGCACCAGGTCTAGGCAAGACAAAAGAGCAAGACCGGCCAGGCAATTTCCAAATAAATAAATTGTATATATGCATATATATAGAGACCTTTATATATGAATATATACCATTCTTATATATGAGCAGGTATTTATTTATATATATATACCTATATATTAACATAAACATATAAATATATATATATCATTAAGTAAATACTTGTGCATATATATGTATATGAATGTATGTATATATATATATATATATATATATATATATATATATATATATATATATATATCTCTTTATACAAGGGTTACAATGCAAGCACGATCATTTCAAAATCACCTAACCCCACTGAGGAATAAACACAGACATGACAGGGGTCAAGCCGCAACAATTGACAATCCATTCTGCCCACTCTGGCCGCTCAAAAATTGAATTTTGGTACCTCCTGCCACAAAAAACACTCAGCACGTACAAACGGTCACCATGCATTTTGAGGGCTTGTGCTCCTTAACCATTTGCCCCTAGTCGCGCAATTGCGCAGTCACCAACCTTGACTGTCATAGGAAAATGGGCCTCAATTTGTGCTTGGTCGCATGATCGCATAGCACGGAGATGGGTTATGCGAACATGCGACCACCCGCACCCCCTTTATCATGCCGCAACCGCCACCATGACAACAGTTGTCACATGATCGCATAGCCAGGAGATGGGCTATGCGATCATGCGACAACCCGCAAACCTTAACCGTGCCGAGCAAAACCGCCACCACCCACCGACCAATCAGGAACCGCCAGACCACATGAAGTCAACATGAGGGGTTCTGTTGCATGATCGCAAGCCATGGAAATAGCCCTTGCGATCATGCAACAAGACCATTAGACCGCTTCATCTATCACACACCGGCCAATAGAACACTGCCACTTAGCATAGAAGTGAAGAAGCTTCAATTACAATCTTCCTAGAGACTCAGTGGTAATTAGTATTTGATTACCTTATTAAATATAAGGTCCAGGCCGTTGTACTTAAGTAATCATGAGTAAAGCAATGTCCTTAATTATGACCATTAATAAGAGTTCTCTAGGAAGTCTAACTTTAGGATGATTAAATATATACCTAGACCATACTATGATTAGTCAACTTAATATACTAAGATTTAACTATATATTGTAATACTACCTCCCATTGATATAATGATCAAGCATAGCTCTCTCACTTTTTAAATCTTCTATTTATATTTTTCCTTTATTAGCAAGAGAGAGCCTCCTATATTTATATCTCTTACATGTATGTAGATTCCTTAACTTACATCTAAACTTTTCCCGTACTATAGAGGGGTTTAAAGTCTCACGATAAAAAGGCTCAGATTCTATACAATGAAGCTTTGAACCCCTAGTTGTCTTATCTTTTTAAGCTTACATTTTCTATCTTAGTCTACTAATTTCAGCTAGATTTTATTGATGGAAGCCTTCCCTTAGCTCTGTCAATCTTATAGTATGTTTAAGCCTAACCTAGGTAGATTCTAAAACTGATGGTTCTAAGAGGTGTCTGTATTTAGTAGGATGATCAGCGAGCTTATCTTCCTTCTTGGTCCTTTGCCTAGATCTACCTTCAAACACTTCTTAATTGAGTATTTACCAGTACTTGATCCCGTTCATATTAGAATATCTGATCTATTTTTAAGTGTTACTTCTCTCTTATTCAACGCCGCTAGGAGATTCTATTTTTCCTGCCATCTTTCATCAATTCTATTGAGGACACTCCAACTATCATCTTTCTCCTTTTGTAAGTAATCCTTGATATATACAATATCTTTTGAACATTTGCTCCTTAACCATTTGCCCCTAGTTGCGCAATTACGCAGTCACCAACCTTGACTGCCACAGGAAAATGGGCCTCAATTTGCGCTTGGTCGCATGATCACATAGCACGGAGATGGGCTATGCAAACATGTGACCACCTGCACCCCCTTTATCATGCTGCAACCGCCACCATGACAATAGTTGTCGCATGATCGCATAGCCAGGAGACGGGCTATGCGATCATGCGATAACCCGCAAACCTTAACCGTGCCGAGCAAAACCACTGCCGCCCACCGACCAATCGAGAACCACCAGACCACATGAAGTCAACACCAGGGGTTCTATCACATGATCGCAAGCCGTGGAAATGGCCCTTGCGATCATGCGACAAGACCATTAGACTGCTACATTTGTCACACACCAGCCAATAGAACACTGCCACTTAGCATCCGAAAGATGCCCCATCGCCTGCTATCGGGCCCCAGGGACATGTGGCAAGTGATTGCATGATCACATGTCAAAAAAGTCTGACATGCAGCCATGTGACAACTAATCATAAGCTGCCACATAACCACCTACGCAGTCACCACCGAAGAGACCCCACCCACAAAAAACTTTGAAAATCTGGGCCCACCATCATGCGACCATGTGACTAAGGCAAGCTTAACCGCCAGCCAAGTCACCAGATGTTAGCCGCTTAACCACCAGAATCTAGCGACAAGGAGATAATCGTTGGTCGCCAGGTCACATAATGAAAACTTAACCGCCAAGAAATTGAACACCGCAGAAGACTGGGACCCATGCGGACAGATGGAAATTGGTCGCATGATCGCATGTCAAAAAAGTCTGACATGTGGCCATACGACAGCCTATAAGAACATGCCCCCTTCCTCCCCTCTGACACCGGGCCCACTTCACCGAAGAGACGCTTAGAACAAACAAAATTAACGGCAGGCGCATGATTGCATGGGGAAAGAATATTCCATGTGATCACACGCTGACCGTTGATCTCCTTCCTCTGTCACTTTGAAGAAACTAGCCCCACATCATCACACTTGCGCACCTAAGAAAAAGTAGACCGCCAGGCAGCTGAACAGGACTAGGACCCACACGGCTAGGTGGCAAGTGGTCGCATGATTGCATGTCAAAAAAGTCTGACATGCGGCCATGCGACAACCAATCAGGAAGAGTCTGGACCCACCATCCAGTCGGACCTGCGTAGTTAAGACCTAGGTCGAAAACACACAAAGTTTTCGGCACCAAAAGACACGTGCACAAAGCTAGAGGGCAAAGGTCGAAAACAACGAGGGTTTTCAGCAAAAGATCAAAAACACACAGGAATATTGACAAACTGAAAGATAGTAGGGAAGCCGAAAACATCATAGGTTTTTGAAAACACTGTGGGTTTTTGATACTGTGGCAGAATTTTAAAAAATGTTTCCCGCAGACCTTAGAATTTTAATAACTTTCTGGGTTTTGCGAATTAGGTTTAGAACAAAACAATCACCAAACATTCAAATCAAGGGTCTAGTTGCTCAATTTTGGTACCAGAACAGCCTATACACTCAACTACTTAAAAAGTTAGAAGCTTGAGAAAATAGGGACCAGGCTTCCATCTTAGCCTTCACTGGCTATTATCTCACTAAGGTCCGATATTATCCATATACTTAATGCTGTACAAATTGCCATTAAACTAAGATTTTTTAGTTGTAGTTTATAATTCAGGATATTTCCTTTAGCACAATTCCTTAGAGCATATTTCAATAGCAACATCACCTTAAACTAGCTAAAGACATTCATTTACCATCTAAACTGGAATAAAATAGTAAGCTAATGTATTGGGCTACCAAATCCACTATTTGCACAATAACATTATCTATTCTTAGCTATTCTTATATTTAAGAGTAGCAGGAATGAAGATAGCATCTAGTTCCACAGACCATTATTTCCCCATTTGTTCGGTAGGTGAATTCATTATCAAGGTGTTGATCACCCATCGCATGTTCAATTGCTCTTCTCGTGGAGTCTGGCAGTGTTTTGAGGATCTGGTTCCATCTTTCTAGGAGGATGAGTTCTCTGAAGGCCATGGATCTGTTTCCTTTGGTGTAGAAGGTGAGCAGTCTGGACTCCATGTTTTAAAGTATACCAAAGAAAGGTTGATTTCATACTATGAGGAATGTAATCAGGGCTCTGTCTGAAACTATCGAGGATATGATGGAAGCCTAAGGAAGTTACTAGAAATGTGATCATGTTGAGTTCCATCCTTTGCTGTCGTGGATAGCTTGCAATGATTATTGGTACAGGCCTCCTCTGGAAGTGCTACTAGATTGTTCTAATTTGTTCTTGAATCATAGGAATGATAATATGGTATTCTGTAAAAACTTCCTTCCTTTTATAGAAATGATTACACTATGCTTTGTAAGAGCTTTCGAGAGGGCGCTTGGGGATTATAAATAACTTATGCTAAATCCTTATGCCCCGAGGCTTAAATGAGTTTTAGTAATGCCATATTAATCTAGGAATCTAGGTTAAGCTAAAGCAGAGTCTGTTCTAATATTAGAAGATAGTGCTCGACAATTTGGTTAAATAACTATGATGGATATTTATGATTCAAGAGATACACCAGTATCGCTATGGGTGAGGCCCATGTTTTCTTAGATTCCCTAAAAACAAGTTAAGCTAGAATAGCTAATCGGGACCATGTCATCTAAAGACTAAAGAAGCCATAGTATAAATGGCTAATCTAAGGAAGACTACTGCTATTAAGGATTCCAATGAATATTGAGGTTAACTTGAAATACCATTTCTGAGGTGTTTATATTAAATATAAAGGTTTATTGGTAGCTGTATTGCTTAAGGATTAGACTATCCATAGAAGTGAAGAAGCTTTGATTACTATCTTCCTAGAGACTCAGTGGTAATTAGTATTTTATTACCTTATTAAATATAAGGTCCAGGCCATTGTACTTAAGTAATCATGAGTAAAGCAATGTCCTTAATTATGACCATTAATAAGGGTTCTCTAGGAAGTCTATCTTTAGGATGATTAAATATATACCTAGACTATACTATGATTAGTTAGCTTAATATACTAAGATTTAACTATATATTGTAATACTACCTCCCATTGATATAATGATCAAGCGTAGCTCTCTCACTTCTTAAATCTTCTATTTATATTTTTCCTTTATTAGCAAGAGAGAGCCTCCTATATTTATATCTCTTACATGTATGTAGATTCCTTAACTTACATCTAAACTTTTCCCGTACTATAGAGGGGTTTAAAGTCTCTCGATAAAAAGGCTCAGATTCTATACAATGAAGCTTTGAACCCCTAGTTGTCTTATCTTTTTAAGCTTACATTTTATATCTTAGTCTACTAATTTCAGCTAGATTTTATTGATGGAAGCCTTGCCTCAGCTCTTTTCAATCTTATAGTATGTTTAAGCCTAACCTAGGTAGATTCTAAAACTGATGGTTCTAAGAGGTGTCTGTATTTAGTAGGATGATCAGCGAGCTTATCTTCCTTCTTGGTCCTTTGCCTAGATCTACCTTCAAACACTTCTTCAACCCTTAACAAGAGTGTTTTTCCATAGTTACCACTCCTTTGGCCCCTAGATTGGCTAGCTTGTCAGCCTCTGTGTTACCTTCTCTATAGGTATGTCTGATCTCATAATTTGAAATACTTTCCGTAATTGAATTAATCTCTTCAGTTTTTGCATTCAAGATCCAATTAGGAGTTTTCCTAGTGCGGATGGCATTGATGATAATTTAGGAATCTCCTTCAATAATTAATTTATTAATATTGAGGTCCCTACATAATTTAAGCCCCTCTAGTGCTGTTGTACATTCTGCCATATTGTTTGTTGTAGCATTAATGGGTTTCGATAATCTAGCGATAACTTCTGACTTCCAATTGTGAATGATCCCTCCAATCCTTGCTACCCTAGGATTACCTCGTGATGCTCCATCAAAGTTGAGTTTATACCATCCAGCTTTCAGGGGTAGCCATATACAGGAAGATCTGTCTACTTTGGCTTTAGATCCCCCTTTGCCAAAGAGGGGAGGGATATCTAATTTTGGCCATTTGCATCTGATACTGTTATCCCAGCTCCTAAAAGAATCTTCCAAATGCTACAAATCCCTGAGTTTGCTATTAATAATTTCTACTATTGAAGCTTCTATCTTGTTTGCAATTGAGATCTAGGTTAATTTTTGATCCGTAAAAATCCTTCTATTTCTTTCTTTGCATAACTCCCATACAACTATGGAAGGTGCCATTATCCATATATCCTTGAAAAGATTGTCTTTATAGAGTGCAGGCCAAGCTTTGAGATTGCTAATTAGATCATAATGGGAAGCAGATTTCCATCCTAAGCTTTGATAAAGCCAATTCCAGCACTCTTGGGAAAAGGGGTAATTTAGGAGAATTTGGTTAACATCCTCAGAATGATTTTCACATAAGGGGCATCTAGATGTTCCCTCGAAACCTAATTTATTGAACCTGTCTGCTGTAAGGATCCTGTTTTGTAGAGCTGCCCATAGAAACATACCAGCTTTAGGAAGACATGCTTTATTCCAACAAAGGTTTAATGGCATGTCTATGTTATCCATGTTTTTGTCCCTAATAATAGAATTGTAACCTTCCTTAACTGAGTATTTACCAATACTTGATCTTGTCCATATTAGAATATCTGGTCTATTTTTAAGTGTTACTTCTCTCTTATTCAACACCACTAGGAGATTCTGCTTTTCCTGCCATCTTTCATCAATTCTATTGAGGACACTCCAACTATCATCTTTCTCCTTTTGTAAGTAATCCTTGATATATACGCCTAAGACTCTTTTGCATTCTTCCATAAATTCCTCGGTAAATCCTAGTTTGTTTATGGGAGTAAGGCCTGCCCACGAGTCATCCCAGAATAACGCTTGATCTCCCCTTCCTACATTCCAAGATAGGTATTTGCCAATTATCTCTCTACATTCTTTGATATAATTCCATATCCTTGAACCTTTAACATGTGATTGTGTTCTGAAGATATTAATGGGGTCCCCTTCAAGGATGTATTTATGTAATAATATAGATGCCCACTTACTACTTGAATCTTTATACATTCTCCAAATGAGTTTGGCCCTGAGAGCTTGGTTTTGCCAAAGAAGGTTTTTGGTGCCTAGACCTCCTTTTGATATTGGTCTGTACAGATTCTCCCATTTGATAAGAGCAATCTTTTTGTCTTCAGAGGGTCCTTGCCAATAGAATTCTTAGAATATTTTATCTAATTCCTTTTTTACGCTTATTTGAAGGGGGAGAACTGACAAGTGATACGTAGGTATAGCTGAGAGTACAGATTTGATCATGGTTGTCCTGCCTGCTTTAGTTAACCACTTCCCTTTCCATGAGATTTTCTTATTTTGTACTTTAGATAATACTTGTTGCCATGGTTTGGAAGATAAGAGGCCAGTGTCGAGGTCAATTCCTAAGTATTTACACGAAAACTTGCTGATTTTGTATCCCATTATACTGCAGATATCCTTTTCAATATTCGGGCAGGTATTAATAAAGAAGATTTTTTATTTTGTTGGATTAACATGTTGGCCAGAGGCTTTGGCGTAAGTGTTCAGAATGCTTTTGAATGCTCTCGCTTCCTATTTGTTGGCGAAGCCAGGTAGAATTGTATCATCCACGAACTGTTGATGGGTAATATTTGGGACATTTTCTGAAGCCTTTAATCCCATGATTTTTCCATCTACTTGTTGCTTCATAATTGCTCTTCCTAATGCTTCCGCCATAATAACATAGAGAAAAGGGGACATCAGGTCTCCTTGCCTTATTCCCCTAGATATACTAAAGAAACCTTCTGGTGATCCATTGATAAGAGTGGAAATTATGGGAGATGAGATGCAATTAAAAATAAGGTTGATCCATTATTTGGAGAAACCGAAAGCTTCCATACATTTACACAGGAATCTCCAATCTACTTTATCGTATGCTTTTTGGATGTCTATTTTCATTAGCATGCTTGATTCTTTTGTAATCTAAGCGGTATGTACTATCTCTTGCTCTATAATAATACCATCCAGAATCAATCTGTTAGGTACAAAACCCATCTGTTCTTTCGAGATAATTCTTGGGAGGAGGGTTTTGAGTCTATTTGCTAAACACTTTGAGAGGATCTTATAGATGGTATTACATAGGGAGATAGGTCTAAAGTCCCCTGGTTCCATACTTTCATTTTTCTTTGGAATTAAGGTGAAGGTGTTGTTGATTTCACTTAAAAGAGCTCCTGAGTTTCTAGTGGCTTCCACTGCTTGCCATACCTCTACTCCAACAAAATGCCAACACTTTTGGAAAAAGCCTGCTTGAAAGCCATCTGGGCCTAGAGCTTTATTTGGATGGAGTTGAAATACTGCTACTCTTACCTCTTCTTAAGATAGCTTGTTATTTAGTATTTTATTGTCCACTTCCGTAATCAATTTTGGAATGGCTTTAAGCATTTCTTTTTGGGTATTGAGATCTGAAGCTTCTAGTGAATTGAGAAGGGAATAATAAAAATTTGTAAGAACCTCTGAAATCTTTCCAGGGTCCTCTGTTGTCGATCCCTCGCCCATATTAATTTTGGCTATTCTATTAATGTTCCTTTTGAAATTGGTTGTGTTATGGAAGAATTTAGTATTGCTATCCCCCTCTTTAAGCCGTGACTCCTTGGAATTTTGCTTCCAGAATATCTCCTCTTTGAGGAGAATGTCATTGTACTTAGCCATTAGCTCCTTTTCCTTGTGGTAGCTAAGGGCATTCATTCCTTGTTCTATTACTATATTATTGAGGTTAGTTAGTTCTTGTTCTACCTGAGCTTTTTCTTTAAATATGTTATTAAAGTGATTCTTATTCCATTCTAACGATTTATGTTTGATAGCTTTTAATTTCATTGTTAAGCAAAACATTTTTGACCCTTTAACCAACACTTGTCCCCACCATTCTTCTAAAAGATTTATGAATTTTGGGTTCTGGAACCACATAAATTCAAACTTAAATAGGCTTCTAGTTGGTTTAGAATTTTCTATAATGGAAAGTCTAACTAGGAAGTGATCTGATCCTACTTTTGGTAATATTTCAGTATTGACTGTTCGATTAAAATTCCTGGGATTTGTTCTAGTAAAAAATCTATCTATTTTTTTAGCTATGTAGCTGAAACCCTCTCTTCTATTATTCCATGTGTAAATTCCATTACTTGTATTTAAGCTTATCAGATGATTATCCGTAGCCCACTTGCTAAAATCCTTGTGAGCTTGTGATATATATTGTGAGCCTCAATATTTTTCTTCGAGATTTAGGATAGCATTGAAATCCCCTCCAATGATGAACGGTTGTTCTAGATTATCAGCTAGAAGACTTTGTAATTCTAACCAGACTTTTCTCTTTTCCTCATTAGAGATAGGTCCATATACATTGGTCAAGTTGAATTTCAAATCAGATTTCAGGCTTTTAATTGTTAATGTCATCCAGTTAGCGTTAGTGCGTGTGAGTAGTGCTATTATTTTATGGGGATCCCATAGTACTGCCAAACCACCTGAGAAACCTACTACTAGAACATATTCTGATTTCCAAATACCAAGTTTTTTGCTGAACTTGATGCTTTCCTCTTTATTAAGCTTTGTTTCCTGTATCAAGATTATTTCTAAATCAAAGTCTCTTAGGTATCTTTTAATTAAGCGTTGTTTGTTGGGGGCATTTAAACCCCTAAAATTCCAAGTAGTGACTTTCATTGCTCTTTGGGAAGGATCTTCCCCTTCCCTGTATTCAGGATATCTGCTATTTTAATTTGGTTACCTGCATTACCTTCCAAATTTATCAGCTTAACCGCTGACTTTCTCCCTCTTTTCTTTTTACATTTATTAATATTAGGTGTGCTAAGACTACCTCTGTTCATAGCTAATCCTAGTTCTTTGTTCTCATTAGTTATTCCAAATAGGCCTTCAATTGCATCTTTAACCAGGGTTTCTTCTCTCCCATCCCCTATCTTTGGAGATACCCAGTCATCTAGGTCTTTTTGTGCATCTACGGGGCGATCTGAGGGAACAACCCTATCAATCAGTTCTTTACCATATATCTCTATTAGCTCTTTAGTTGTTCCTGATATATCCAAATTTGACTCTTCTAATTCCAAAGGGATTAAAACACCTTGTTCCCCTTCTTTTGATTTTTTAATATTTATGTTTTTTATATAAGTTATATCAACCTCCTCTGCACCTAGCTTGTCTATATCTTCTTTTCGTGTGTCTAGATGTTTTTCTGGATATTCTACAAGGGATTTTTCTGAAACTTCCATATCCAAGGGTATATGAAGCAGAGGTTGTTCAAGCCTATTTTCCTGATCCCTACTTTCTTCTACAATACACTCCTGTATTTGTTTAATTAAAATTTCCTTTTGGGATTTCAATTCCTTGAAGTCGCATATATTTTCCAAGAAACTATCTGTTAAATCCTTAGGTAGAGACACTCCTAGGTAATTGATGATTTGATTTATCTCTTCTTCTGTTTTGTTTACCTGATCTACTAGTTCTACCACTTTAGCACGTTTAGGTTCCAAAAGTAATTCTATTTGAAAATCCGTTTGATCTTTTTCCTCTTGTTGGTAGATTTTGTTATCCTTTTTTCCGGACTCTATTTGCATTAATTTTTTGTCCCTGCTAAGCACACTATGATTTCTGTCTAATAGTGTCTTGTGCATTTTTCCTTATAGGTAACCAGGTCTCATCTATTTGTTGATTTTCTAAAATGTTGATAGGGGTATTAACACTCTGTTCCTTTTGGTCATCTTGATCCTTTGATGTTTCGTTCACCATCGTTGGGTAAGAGGAATTGTTGGCTAAACCTTGCTCCTTTGGGGTTCTACATATAAATCCTCCTCTATTGCTACAGAGACAGATCTCAATAGCTTTGTTAGGTTGGGGGGCACAATTTGTGTTTTTATGAGCTTCTAATGTATTTTTATTACTTTCAATAAAGTTTTCTACTATTATTGGGTTAATAATTACAGTGTTATGGTTAAAACATAATTTAATGGGGGGTATATATTTTTGGTGATGATACATCTCTACAATGATTATTTTATCAGCCTGTAGAGGTGTTTCCTCAGCAGTTCTTTTAAAACGATCTATTTTATTGCCAATTAAACGAAGTGTTTCTCTACAAGATAATTCCAAAGGAAAATTTTTAAGGATGATAGCTTTTTCTAGAATGAAATCTTTTAAACGTAATGGATTGAATATAGGCATCCAGTCAAAAAAGGAAAAAGGTAGATTTTTGAACTTCAAAGATTTCTTGCTCATAATTCTTTCTTTCAGGGATTCATTATGACAGTTAATGTATAAAAAATTATCTCTGAGAATTGTTATACTTACCTCTCCCGAGAGTTGTGTCGCTAATCCACTTATCACTTCCTTTATTGATACACCAGTTCCTTTCCAACAACAAATCATACTTGCTTCGGCTAAAAGCTTTTGCTGCTGCATAATCTTATTGTAATCTAATGAAATTATCTCACCATGTATTTTACCTATTATTTCTTTGTTGAGGCGCCTATGAGGAGGCGTATAAGATGTATTGTTGGTGTCACGATGAAGACTTTCTGCTATCCAGTCATGATTATTTATATTTTCTGCAACATTACCAAATGTGGGTCTCTCAAACCTTCTCCGGTGGGGAGGGCTATATTTATTATTGTTGTTCAGATTGTAGGTAACAACAGATTTGTCACAAATACTTTTCTCCTTCAATCCTTCATAAAAGGTGAGGGTTTTATTGGAACAGGGGTAAATATCTTTGGATGTTGTTTGGGATTCATCTTTCTTCAAATATCCCTCTCTATAGCCCTATTCCCCTACAACCCTATCCCTTTTATGGGGGGGAGTGTATGATTTAGCTTTGTTATCAACCTCCTTGAGCCTTCCAAAGGAATTATTCATGGAAATTTTGAAAGGACTTAGAGGCTTGGACTATTTTAAAAACTTTTTTCTACCTCTAACCACCTTCCATTCCGAATTTTGCTTTGTCAATTTCTCAGGGAGTTCCTCTTCCTTGCCCTTAATCATATGTCTTATGGAAGATCATTCAAAAGGCCTTTTGGGATGTATTTGTATAGATACGGCCTGGCCTTCTCTTTTCGTATATGTGGGATTACCAATCATATGATGTATTTGTTCAGCCTTTCCTTCCTCAGCGATCCTGTGACCCAGTGCTTGCCTTGCATACTTGGTTTTCGAAAAAACCTTCAATTGCCAGTCCAAAATATGGACTGAGAAGACTTTATGTCTATAATCCCTAACCCTAGGAGGGATTCTATTGTATGGGCTCACCTTTATGCATAGATTTGGAACCATAGCCACACCGCTATGTGAATCTACCCTAGATTCTGTCATATTCCTATTAGATGGTGAGGACATTTCCTTATCGCAATTGATCTATGAAGTTTCAAGGAGGGAAGGGTTGGCTCCTATTCCTTTATTGCTTACTAACTATTCCATACCTTCACTATTAGATTTTTCCCTCTGTCTGACAATGAATTCTCTTAGGTGATCGTAAGAGGGATGCGGCTCTTCCTTTATCTGACATTCATTCTTTTTATGTCCATAATTTCAACAGTTGAAACAGTACCCTGTAAATTCTGCATATTTTCTTTGATTTTTTCCTTCCCCTGGGTTCTTCCTGCATTTATCCACCCTTTGATTGTCATGGAAATTCTTATTTACATCCTTCACCGTCCATAGAGTATCATGAATAAGACCTAGATTTATTTGCCTCTGCTGAAAAAAAGCCTTCCTTTTTGTGTGAGATTTTTGCATTTTCGCTATTTAGCAGCTAATTATCATGCATAATTATTAAAGTGCTTTATTTATCCACTATACTTATTAGAAGAAAACATAACCTAATTTATTTGTTATTTTGGACTTATGTCTATACCAAGCACTAAGGGATTTTTAAATTATAGACAAGTTTTAAATAAAAAAACTTTATAATCCTTAATGTTGAGTGAAGGGTTCATTTACTTATTCATATTTATCTATGAATAGTAAATAGACTAATTTACTCTATTGAGTCAAATAAGTTTATAGTTTAACAAAATTAATTCTTACAGCTTCTAAGCTTAAAATTTCAAATCATTAACTTGAGATTTAATAGGTAAACAACTATTACTTTCAAGGAAAATTATACTATTAATTTATGCTAACCGGTATTTAAAATCTAAACTATTGCAAGATAATTCAACATGATAACTTGAATATTATCATCCAAACTTAATAAAAAGAAAGGTAAAGATTTAACAAAGGTTTATTTCCAAGAGACAAGAATAATACAAACTTTCCAATCTTTATTTAGATAAAAAGAACATACAAAATTTACAACTAGATTTTACATATTTCCTTTCACAACATAAGAAAAATTACAACTTCCTTCCCAAGGAATCTTTCTTTTAAGGAGAGCATAAAGATCAACTTAAAGGAACAATTTTCTCTATTCTTGATTTATCCTTCCAAGAGCTCCAAAACCTGTAATAATAACCCGGTAGATTGACCAAGGAGCTCATCTCCTAGCCTAGGCCTTTTTAGGCCACCACCCAGCTAGGGGTTTCATAAAACTATCAGGTTCAAAGTTTACACACAAAGACAAATGAGGACACTCACATAAACATAATCCCAACCAAGTTTACTAGGCCTCATAACAGGACCTAGAACAAGGGGTGAAGAGGGCTCAAACATGTGGAGATAGCCAACCTACATAATAATGCAAAACTTGGAGTAGGCCACACATGGGCTCTCAAACCAATTTTACAAAACAAACATATACATATTCATGGCTCAAAAACCATCAAACTACTCCTTATAACCCCAATGCCCTTGGCATGGTTGGCATCATGGGGACATACTCACCCGTGTGCTTCCCTCCACACATGGGAGACTCTGCACAACTTGGAAGCCTCTAAACCTTCACCCCATCAAGGTTACTCTGCCCTCCCAAGGGTGAGTGTGCCTTGATGATTCCCACAAGAAAAATGCAATGAAAATAAGGACAACACTTTGCATACCTCCATGGAAACCCATGGTGTTGAAAGAAAATAACATAAACTCCATTAATCTACCTTAAGCTTCTACAAGCATAAAAATATAAAATTATGCTACAAGTTTTAAGAAATTCCAACCTCAAGTCCAAGCTCAAGGGGAAATAATGAATTTGTGAAGCTTTCTCCTCTTTATGTCTCTTTTGTCCTCCAAAACTAGTGGTCTCTAAGAGTAGAGAGTGGGTGAACAACCTCATGTTTCCTCTCTAAATCTCCCTAAAAAGGCTCTAGCTTAGGAATATGATTCCTTCATTAATGAGGAAGTCTCTAGAGTCCTCCCCTTCTTTCCTAAGTTAGGATCCTAATAAATGACATTAATGGCTCATAAGGGAAGGATTGAATACATTGCCCAAAATTCTCAAACTCTTCAATTTTCGCCACTTTGAAGAGGAGATGTTTTAGGGGTGTCATAAATGAGTTTCAAGGCTCTTAATGGGTTGAAAATGACTCCTAACCCATAAGGTACCAATTAGGGTGGTCAAAACTAACCCTAACTACCTTTTGGAAGCTTATTTGGTCCTCATAAACTCCACTTGAAGTTAGCCTTCGCATTTCAACTCCCTCAACTCAATATTAATATTCCTAAACTCTAAGGTATGCATGGGTACTATAGTAGGTAACCCTTGGGTCATGACTAGGTCTACCTTAGTTACATTTACTAGCCATGCCAACACATAAGGACATAGGTGTCAAGTGACACACAAAATTACATTAGGCATGACCCATTTAACTTTTAACAAAACTAAATTAAATACAATCATACTACATTCATTCATGAATAAAAAACATAATAATGAGGTCCATATCTCTTCACAGACATGACCTTAGCATCATAGTGGACATACATAAGTTAGTTTCTTAAAACCCAAATTTAATACCATGGTCAACCACCTGCACACTCATTTCACACATTAGTAGGTCCAATAAATCACATATAACTTAACAGAATACGCAATGTAACACTCACACCACTAACATCTGCATTCATTAACACATTGACATATTTAATCAATATCTACATTCTGATACATCTTAACATGTATATCTTACACATTGCATCATTTAAACTTAACCATAAAATAAACTGCATAAATAACCATAACATATCTCCTGAATAGGTCCACATCAACATGTTGCATAATAACATGGTTTGGGATCTTACATATCCTAAAAAATAACATATGTATCCAAGTATCCAAGAGTCTCCAAAGTCACAACTGAAAACATAAACATGGGAAATATAAGTTAAGCTATGACAGTCTTTGATGGGCCTCACATTATGCAGGTTATGGATTAGCTACCCATGTTTTTATATTGAGATGAATCAAAAGGGGACTATCTATATCCATGAGATTGTTTCTAGGGTGATGCAAGATATTTTAATTAGCCCTGTCTATGATCATTTGTGCATTGGTATGTTTTGATTATGTAAAAGTAGGTTTTGAAAGGACCCGAAACCTTTTACATCAAAATTAAATGATATGCATTAAAGCTCCAACAGTACTTGTGCAAAAACACAAAAAAAAGACACACAACCAAGTCCTTAAATAGAAGAAATAGAGAAAAAGACAAAGGATAGCAAAAAGAAAGCAGGACAACAACCTGTTGGCTAAATACATTTCATAAGATATGTCGCCTGATCAGCCAAGATTTGCATGTTAGCTGAGGACACTTTGAGTTCTTCAATTTCATTTTTCTTATTATCCTCTAGCTTCCTGAACCTAGATCTATCTCTCCTACTAGGACCATGATCCTCTTTGACCTAGGTGATCACCTGCTCCCCTTTCCCCTGGTCTAGTTTGTCCACTAGAATCTTAACATGCTCTTCCAAATCCTTAAGAATAACAAAGCTCTGCTCTACAATATTTCCCACCATTTTCTCCAACTTGTTGACTCAGTTTTCCATAATCTAAATTATTTTTTTCATCCCTTCTCTATTTTCAATTTTCTCTTCCATAGCAGTGATTCTGTCATTAAAGACAATGAGCCCCTCAGCCCTACTGACTGCCTCCATGAGCTCATCAATACTTTGGCCCATGGTTTTCTCCCCCAGATTCATCTTTTTAAGGATCCTAGTCTCTTTTTGAAGCTGATGAATATGTGACTTTATAGTTGTGATGTCGCTTTTCATATTACTAAGGTTAATCAGAAAAGCAAGACAACCCATATTCTCAAAATCCTTGTTCACTCTCTCTATCTCCTCCTTGGAGCTCTCCACCTTACCCTTCTTAGTGTTGGTCGTGTCCTTCTCCTACCCATCCTTCTCAATATTTATCACATCCTAAGAAACATCTTGCAGAATATTATCCTCAACCAGAACATTTTGGTCCAACCCCATACTCTCCTCCACAACGGGGTCATTCTCCACCCTCTCTTCCTGTTTATCTTGGCTATTCTCCTAAGAAGAGGAGCCCTCATCAGAGGAAATGAAAACCCTCTTAGAAATTTTCTTATTCCCTTTTTTGGCTTTGGTAGTCTTTCCAATGGGCTCCATTTTGTTTTTACCCTTCTTCTTGATACTGTCCTCCCTACTCTCCTCTTCCTCCATATCCATATCTGTGACCAAGTCCTCCACCTTAATTTTCTTCTTATTTCTTTTAGGAACTAACTTCTGATACTCCTCAAAGTCACCCTCATCATCTTCAATTTCCTCCATGAAGGGTTCCTCTGATTCTTTACCATTTGTATCATAGTCTTCTAGGGCCTTCCTATTCAGCTGAGGCCTCTCCACCTTCTTTGATTTTAACACCTCATAAATGAGGACCCTTAACCCATTGCGACAGGTGTGGTCACCTTTCAGATCCCTCTACTAACTAAGGATAGAAGTATTTAAAGAACTCAATAGATAAAAGGGGAAATTGATTTTAACCCCATGCCTAAAATGGTTCAGTAAGATCAAATGATGATTGTAAATTTTGGTATAATGCCCATCAAGATAAATTTAGCTAATAATCACAAAGAGAACTAGTCTTGATGGTCTAGAAATATATTTAGGATTAAAGTAGGAGCTATCCACCTTTACCATATGCTTCCTCTCCTACTCCGTTGGCACAAAAGCCTCCAAAGCCTTATCCGAGATCTTCCTATCCCTATAGAAGTTAATACCTTCAATATTTAGACCCATCACCTCTACAATTATCTCCTTTGTCACCTCCATTCTCTATGTTCCCACCATGACTTTCCCCTTGTTCTAGGTTTTAATGAAGTTCTTGGTCACTGCAACTTTCCCTCCATGCAACTTCTCCAAATAAACCGTCAGGCCCCCATCTTTGACAATCTTCCACATCTCCTTGTTCTGGTTCCATTCGTTACACTTCCCTGGTTCACATCTTTTCTTTCTACCTCCCATAACTCTGCAATAGTCAGGAAAAACCCTCTCAAATTTTTTCACAAATCTTTACAGATTAGGCTTAAAGTTGTAATAAAGCCCTCTAACACTATGAATGACCCATAAATCATGCCATATGGAAGAAATCATCATCTTGGAACCACCCCACTGTCCTTCATCATCTTCACACAAAATTTTGCATTCATTACTCATTAATATGCTCTTCATTTAGAACGTGTTGCCTGCTACTAACCCGATCCTTGTCAATTAATGATATCCCTTCAAAAGGGAGGACAAAACCATCATCCCACTCGATATCCACCTTTCTTTGGCAAGCCACATTCGTAGCCCAGTCAGCCGCCGAATTGGCCTCCCTAAAATTATGAGTAATAATAGACTCATCAAAAGAATCAATAATGTTTTTAGATTTGCTAATAACATTGGTTATTGTCCATGAAGGGGTCATAGTGTTATTTAGACATTTAATAATATTTAGGGAGTCCCCTTCAACCCAAAATTTCCTATATTTTTTCCTCTTGGCTAACAATAGACAATAAAGAGCAGCGTCAGCCTCAGCAACATGGTTAGTATTAAAACCTAGAGGAATGGCCTTGGCCCCTTTACAGTTCCCATATTCATCATAGATAAGTATACCACAACCATTTATTCCTGGGTTTCCCTTAGAGGCACCATCAAAGTTGACTTTCATCCAACCATTAGGGGGACAGTCCCACCTGGCCTCATTTCTCAGACTTCTCTTAGTATCCTAACCCTTCCTCCCTTCAAGCTTCCAATTTTTGTAGACTTTAACCTCCCAATCATCTTTCGGATCCTGATATGGCATTGGTATGTTGCTTTGAGATAGGAGGATGGATATATAGCAACTTGATTGTATAATTAGAGTTGATATGTTTATGGCATGAAGTTTTATCTATGTTAGTTTACCTTGGTTTAAGGCATGGTTAGCTTGGATGAATTGAAATTTGGTGTGGTTACTATTTCAAGTGGTATGAGTGAGGCAATCACTCAAATATTTTGTAATCATATGAATATAATTCTTATGTTCATGTAGAGGCTAGTGTAGGTTTTAGTAAGAGTTGACATGGTTCACCCTAGCATGTTCTTTTTCTTCCATGTGGCATGTTGGAGAACGTGATAAGTTTTTTTCTTTATAGTGTTTATCATGGTTTCTTTTATGGGTATATTGGTGGAGCATGAGAGGATGGTGAAGTTTTTGATGATACATAGATTGCTAAGGGAATGTTTTCCCTTGTTTGTGATTCTTATGAGTGTATTTACAATGTACGATGTCAAGTGGGAGAATGTTAGGATTAAGGTGGCATCTACATTGTAAATCCTACAACGTGGTTCTAGTAACATTGGAAAGTGGCCTAAGGCACTTGAGATGCATTGGAAAATAATTTTCAATATTTAATTATCACCATTATTTGTAAATATATTTATAAGGGGTGATGGGTTGCACTAACAACTATAAAAGTGGGTCATGAACACAATTATTTAATATTGTTTTATCCACTTATGCATATATATAATAATAGATTTAATGACTTAAGAAAGTGGAAAAAGAGAAACATGTGGGATTCTTCAAGTGGGAGCATAGAAGGATAAATATGTGTCCCTTGGTTTCCATTTATTTATTACATTAAATTTAATGTTTATCTTGCAACTATAGGTGTACATGTTGAAGGGAAGGTATTGGAAGCTAAACTTGTGTATTTTCAAGTTTTGTGGAGGCATTCCAAGAGTTGTGATGATGAGGAATTAATAGGCTCCTTTGGAAACCTTTATTGGTGGTTTTGGAGCCATTGTAAGTCTATAGATACAACCTTTTGGGTGTAGAATAATGTGCAACAAATCTAAACAATCGTAAGTAGATTTATCTACAAGTTTGATGGATAGATGGGAGGCATAAGGAGGTTGTTCACATGTATAGTGGATGCAAAGAGGATAATGGAAGTGATTGTATTATAAGCACATTTATTGTTATTAATGCAAGCTTTCCCTTTCTTCTTGGCATATTTTTTTCTTGCAAGGGTTTCTTCATGTAAATCTTGTGTTATGTGTGTATGTTATGTTGTTGATTTATGCCATATCATTGCTATATTATGCTAATGTTAATCACTATTTACTGTTGTTATAAGTTGATATTAGATAGATTTATTAAGCATGGTTAATAGACTATTTTTGGCATCATAAAGAATGATCTAATCATGGATTTTACATGATTAAGGAAACTTAATTTTCATATTGCATATGAATTTTTTACTTTCATGTTATTGTTATCCAAGCCTTGAATTTCATCCTTTGATTAATTTATTGGATAGAGAATTATCTTCACAATCGTTGGTAATGAAGTTGTTTATTTCCCAACAAAACCAAGCATTTCGTGGTTGTCAAAGTTTCCATATAAAATATTATAGAGGATGTTGAGAAATACATTGATTCATTACTACATTTACTAGTAGATATGGAAGAAGAAAGGTTTGGAACAATTGTTGAGATACTAAATAGAAAGATCTAGAATCAAAGAAGGATCATGCTAAGAGGATTGACAACCTGCATAAAAAAATAAGCTTTCCCTTAGTGTCTAAGGTTTTGGTTTGCCTCCCAAAAAATATCTTCAAAGAAAGCATGAATAAGAACACAGTCTATCTATGTTCCCTCTATGGGTAAGACTGGCTCCTCCAAAACCCTTGTGAGAGATATATCAAGTGAGAGGAAATGAAAAAGATAAAAATAGAAGGCCACCAAGGAGAAATCAAGCCAGGAGATTGTTGTTGAGGAATGGGTTAGCAACAGTAGCACCAATGAAGAGGAATAAAATGAGAAGTGTGTAATAAATAAGTGGTCCAAAAAGGAACATGAAAAGAAGAGGGTGATGAGGATGAAGACAATATCCCTCTCATCTAAAAAAAAGAGAATAAAGGTCTGTCCAATAGAGACTCTTGCTAAGAATCATAGGAAGTAGAAAAGAAGAAAGAAAAGAAAGTAGAAAAAGAAAAAGGAAAAGGAAAAAGAAAAGGAAAAAGAAAAAGAAAAAAGAAAAAGAAAAGGAGAAAGATTTAAGGAAAAGGAGAAGGGAAATAAGAAGTCAAATACCCCTTCAGTTGATATTGGTGATCAACCTCTTGATCTTAACAACTTGTTAAAAGCCATCAATCATCATGATTCATTAGAAATGACTACTAGATTATACAAGGATGCTCCTCTGGTAGACAAGGTAACTCTATAAAAAGCTATCATCCAACACTTAGATTACTTATGACATGCTTATTGATGATATTGATGATAAAATTCCTAAGGATTTGAAGGAGGATTTGACTAAAAGGAGAAAGGAAGCAGTGCTAAAAGAATCAAACATCTGAACATATGCTTAAGACAAGGTATGTAGTTCCATGTCTCAAGAAGATAGAGTGAAGATTATCCTAACTCTAAGCATAAGGTTCAAAATAAAACAAAGAGTTAATGCCACAATGGTTGAGGATTGGGATGATTACCATAGGTTGGTCAAATAGACAAGAGAATGGACAACAAAAGTTGTAGAAGAAGTGAAGAATATTATGTCTTCTCCTACAAAGAAGGTAGAAATAAATACCAGTCCATTAGATACCTCTCCATAGATTGAAATGAGCGCTTATGAAGTTGATGATGTAGAATTTGTTTTTGATTATGGAAAAAATAGGTTTTGAAGGGACCCAAAACCCTGTACAAAAAGATCAAAAAAGATAATTCATGAAATTCCACAACTAGGAACAGATCTAGACCAAAATGAGGGTTTTACCAATAGGATCCCACAACTTGATACAAACATAGATTCAAATGATGCATGAAAAAACTAACACGTAGACAAGAACTAAGGAAAAGGAAAGAGGAAAATCTAGCCCCAACACACACAAATTAAGATTTACCTTTAGCCATACCCTTGTGGGAGTGAAGGGTCATGCCAAAAGAGGGCATAGATGTCTTGGATTTCTTACCCTTCACTATAATCCATCACTCTTCCAACTTGGCAATTGCATCCTACAAAACCAAAGAGTCTAAAGCTTGACTTCCAACACCTCGAGAGAGAAGACCAATAAAACCTACAGAAGAACTATAGATAGGGCCAACAACATCTAGAGAGACAAAGCCAACATCATCATTTCTCTCATCAGTCAAAGAACAATCTACAGTAAAAGCCCTATCATAGGAAGAACTAATCTAAGATGAAGATAGTGTATCAACACTGGGAGTAGAAGAACCAGCTGAAATCCCAACCACATTTAGAGGTACAACAAAACCCTTCGCACCCCTATCAATAGAAACCAAATCACTCTAGGAAGAGGCCACAAGACCAGGAGAGTCCAACACAACCACTTGGTAGAAACTTCTATCAGAAATCTTCACAACCGTGTAATGATATTTAGAAGTACCATTCCACCACGTGGAAAACCATTTCTTTTTCTCTAAACTACAATGAGCAGCAACATGCCTTGCTTTGAAAAATCTTCTGCATCTAAAAGGAACCCCTTCATAGTCTAAAATTTGAACCTAGCTACCCTTAGAAGAACTAATCACAATCTTAGCTGACAACCCTTTAGAGATATTTGTTGGCATTGTGTTGAGTTGGCATGGTTGTAGTCATAGTCATAGAATGCAATTAGTTTGGTTGTCATTGATGGAAACTAAGTCAGTTCATAATCGGTGTGAAGTTTATGTGATTAGTATACTATAAATTGGTCAAGTCCAAATGATTGGTAGACAAAGAGGTCACAATTCAGTTGTGGTTGTGTTATAGGAAAATTTATGAGGTATGGTTAGAGATGAAGCATCAACATGGTCAAAGTAAAGTGTGGTTGTGACCACAACTCTTTTGGTTGATCGGGGAGATTTTTTTTGGCATAGTCTTGCAAATCGGTAAGAACACTTATATTATTGAGCATCAGTTGGAATATTTCATATCGGTAAGTTGTATATATGTTGCGATGACATTTGGTGTTATGCTGACGTGGTATTATGGTTATAGAACTGGCGAGCTAGCATTCTTGGGATCAATGCCACAATTCAAGAAAGAGTTAAGGTGGTGCATTGGTGTAGTCATAGTGTGTTGGACTATCTTGGAGATATAACCATGAAGATTTCAGTTTGAGTTGACATGGTCTAAGAAAATATATTTTTATAATTTCTTTATTATTTTGATACATGTTTATTGTGCGAGAAAGTATCTTTAGTCAGTGCTAAAAGTATATTTAAAGGGAACTGCTCATGTTTAAAAGTTTGTTTTTAGTTTTTAGTTTATGATATTGTAAGGGTTGTGATTGATGATATCATTTAAGGTTGAGATATGAGATCAGACAAAGGTATAGTTGTGAGAATTTATAGAGAGAAGAAAAATAATTGGATCTGACAGGCAAGCAATGCTATATCTAGATCATTTACTTGTTCCCTAGTAGTTGCAGCAAGAAAATCCCTTAACCAGGTGAACCTTAACAGGTTTCTCTTTGTAAATCCTAAATAGAGTCTTGAAATCCTCTTGCGAGGCATATTTTTGCAAATATGATTGTACTTCTAACAAGGTACTAGGCACTGCTAATAGGGTGAACCCTCAAAAAGGGTAATTGTAAGCTCTTAATAGGGAAAACTCATTTTCTTGCAATAGTGAGCTTGTGGGTGTCATCCCCATCATGGTTTTTCCCTCTATCTAAGCATTTCCACACAAAAATCATTGTGTTATGTGTGATGATTTTGTGGTTGTTTGATATTGTTATTTTTTCATTTTTTTATAGTAGTTATATGTTTTGTACTTAGGTAGTTATTTCTAAAGTTATTGAGACCGGTGGTTGAATTAGTTTTTAATCTACATATACTAATTCACCCCCCCTCTTAGTACCTATTAATTCCAACAATTGGTATTAGAGTGTTGGTCCTCTTGGTGATAAACCTGACAACTTGAGGAAAATATCTACAAAGATGAAGATTTACAAGTATGAGATTGAACTTGAAAATGGACATAAAATAATCAATGAGTTGCAGGGTAGGTTGAAGAAGTCACTTGCAAAAAGGAAAGAACTTACTAAGAAGTTAAGTGAAAGCCTAGACTATATTGATCAACTATCTAAAGGTAGCATGTTTGAAGAATCTGAGGAATCCATTACTGATCTAATGGAAAGGAACAAGAAACTCAAAGAAGTGGGTAATCTAAAATGACAACTTGAAGGACAGTCTGTCAGAATGTGTGAAGACATTGTGAAGATGCAAAGAATGTTGTAGAAGAGGCTAAGAAAGTTGTTGAGGATGCACTAAAGGAGAAAGAGGAACAATTATTTAGGATATCTTAGGAGAATGTTATCATGTACGAGAAAATTCATGACACGTCTAAGGAGAACCAAAAAATTTTGAGAGATAATCAAAGACTCAGAAAGGAGAATGAAAAATTAAAGAATGGCCTAAAAAATGAGAGAGATTCCAATGAAAAGTTGAAGCTATATAACTAGAGCTTGCAGAAGATTGATGAACAACTAAAGAGACAAAGACACAGAGACCCTACCAGTCTTGGTTACACTGGGCAAAGAACATTTGAAACTGGTGAGTCATCCAAATCTGAATTTGAGAAGACCAAGATGGATCAGAAGGAAGATCCAAGAAAATCTAGTAATTCATCTAACAAGTAACAAACCTACTTTCTATAACTATGGAAAGCCCAATTATACTACAAATGTGTGTAGGAGAAAACCAGTGAATAAACCCTATAACTTTGATGGATACTGCTAAAATTTCATAAGTATGATCATACTACTTATGAATGTAGATCCAAATCTAGCTATATCCAATGGTGAGAGATTCAATATATATTGTTTCACATCCAATAATTATGGACATAAAGCTAAAAATTGCAGTTTAAAAGTGTACATTCCTAGGTTTCCAAACAAATTGGTAAGCCCTTATGAAAGGGAAATCCAATTTTATGTTACATGTTTAGTTTCTGGTAATTATGGACATCTAGCTATGAACTATGGAATGAGAACTCATAGAGGTTATGTTGGACCTTGGAGTTCAACCGATATAGCATGTTTGTTTTTCCATAAGGTCAGTCACCTTGATAGAGATCGTTAGTTTAGAAATCAGTCATTCTACTGGTCAGATGACAGAAAGAGAGAAAATTGCACATGTAGAGGAAGTTGGTTGAGAAATGAAGAAGATCTAGATGAAGGTAGGAGAGAAACAAGGAGAAAAAATAGAAGTAAAATCATCCAAAGAGAAAGAACTATCCTCTGGTTCAGAGGATTATTCTCCCAACTAAGCATATTATTTGCTTAGGGGGAGCACTAAAAGAAAAATCCTTTCACCGATTCCCTAGATCCAAGAGCAGTAAGATCTATATGCACATTGTGGTGTAAAATGTTGTGATTTTGGAATTTATGATGATTTTGGAGTTGTTAATGATTATATGGAAATCAAAATTGAAATTTTATGGTATATAGCTTTTTACCATTTGGTATTGGTTTTAACAGTTAAAAAAGAAACTATCGGTGAATACATATTAATTGGTGATAAGATATTATTCCTACCATTGAAAAATACTATTTTACCATTGGAAGCATATAATGTCTAAATCTTATCGATAATAGAGGAAAGTGATTTCTCACTTTAAACTTTCAATCATTTGCGTATTTGAGAACTATTATGAGCATTATCATGCATAGTTTGAGTTTGAGCTAAGTTGTCTAAAGTTTACTTTTCTATTGAGTTTTTGAGATCCCTAACTGGTATATTGCTAGTTATTCTATTTGGTTCATAGTGGAATCCTAGTGTTATTGAAGTGGTCAAAATGGAAAGAAGTGTTGATATACATGTTTTGGTAAACATTGTTGAGAAGCCCGGACCCATGTTTAAGCTTCATACAATCAAAGCAACTAAGGTAGACATGACTAGAGCCCTATCTACAATTCCTCTTTATGTGTTGTTGATCAAGGATGTGCAGTCCTATATTCATTGAAAAATTAAGGAACTGGGAGCCGGAGCCATCAAAAAAGAATATGAGTATGTGTGTTAATGGTGTTTTGAGAGATGAACATAAATATCTACAAGAAAAAGGGTTAACATATGCAGTGGAATTTCCCACAAAAATTCATCCTGATTAGATTCTCTATGTGTTGAGAAGAGTGCATGATAAGTTTCTTTGGTTGGACAAACCTCATAAGATCTCAAAGGCGACGATTCACAATGTTACAAGATTTTGAGCACAAGGATTAGAATGCACATTAAGAATAATTTCCACACATTTGGTTACTGAATTAACCAAATCTAGACAAGATGGAAGAGTGATGACTATAGATGATATTGTAGACCATGAAGTTTGTTTCACATCCATGGTGATAGGTTATCAAATATATCAATCTAGCAGAGTCAATAGTGTGCCCAGTTGTGCTATACATGTTGGTTACCGAATTCTAAAGGATGATTCAGTATATGATTTGTGCAAGATGATCAGAAGTCAATTATTGGAAAACATGAAGAGGATTAAGAAATATAAAAAGAAATCATCCAAGTATGATTCACTATTGGTCTGTATATTTTTCTATATTCAAAATTTCTTCCTTGGTAGAGGAAATGTTGTTTATTCAAAAGACAAACTAGTTGTTATGAAAATAAGTGAGTTTATCAAGGAATTAGGTGAAAATTTCAATTCAAGAATGTGGGGTTACTTCAAAGATTTTCAATCCAAGATGCATAAATGTGAAAGAATCCATGCTAGTGTTGTAGAGAAATACATAAATGATATATTTTTCCTAGTAGATATCGACTCATGTCTCATACAAGCAGTTGAACCTAGAACCTATTGGATACCTCCTATGGACTATAAAGAAGAAAGTGAACTAGTGAGCTTACATGCTGATCAACTACTAGAAAAACCCTTGGATAGGAAAGGACAAAGGTTTGGAACTTATGAGGAAGCATTTGCTAAAATAAATATACAATTGAAGAAATAGGTAATTGAAAGGAAAACAAGAAGAATGCTATCTACATTTGAGAAAAAATTTGGTGATGATGAAGTAGGTACATCTGGTACTACTGAAACTGCATCTGAAGATCCATCTTAAGGCATTCCAACCACATATGCAAAAGTGAAGGGAAAGAAGAGTAAATGAACAATAAAAGAAGTGCAAACTAAGATAGAACCGGAAAAGAAAACTCTCAAAAGAAAGAGAAAATCCACATAAATGAAGGTAAGTGATCAAAATAGGCCTAAAGAAGAGGAAGAAGTTCAGATTGAGTCTGACAAGGATGCTAAGAAGCTAAAGGAAAGTGGTATGAAGAAAGAACCTAGCGCTGACTATATTGTTAAAGAAATAATGGAGGTAGGTATAATGGAAGGAGTTAGTAGAAGATATGGATTTCTGAGTGAGGAAGACAAGAAGAAAATAGAAGAAGTTGTCATAGTCAGTTTACAAAAGTTTTGTATGACTCCTAGTGAATTATATAAAACTTTACCTAAAGATGTTTATGATCTAATCCATGCTAGATGGAAAGTTGCACTATGTATGGACAAAGAAATAATGGAAAGGGAACTTAGTCAAGTAATCCCCGAGATGAGTCTCGATGAAGTAAAAATGTTAGTAGATACATATAGATAGGAAGTTAGAATCAGAAACCAAGCTGCAAGTATACTAGTTGGACAAACACAAAGTGTATTTGATGAAACAGTGGATATATGGAAGAAAAAGGTCCAAGTTATGAAGGAAGTAGAACTAGAGCTAAAGAAAAATAAAGAGGTTGATGAACAACAAAAGGGTAAAGAACCAATGATTGAGGATACTAATGATTCTTATACTCATGAGGATATTATAGGTGATGTTCTTGATGATATCCATATTCATGTTCAAGACATTGAGGAGCAAGATGTTGAGTTTACACAAACTAGTGGAGCAAAAACTGGTGGAGCAAAAGCACAAGATCAACTTAGTGAAGATGAGGTAATTATTGAAGCTATAACAAGTAAAGAAAATAATCCCTCATCATCCCCTATGAAGTATTCAGAAGAGGTGATACTTGAGAAGTAGAGATGATAGTAGAAGGTTAGAAAGAAGTTGAAGAAGAATATGATGTAAGAATAATGAGTCTTGGAGAGACTATCTTAAGGAAGAAAAGACCAGTGCAAATAACAGAAGAAGAAAAAGAAGAGGAAGTAGAAGATGAAGAGATATTTTCCATGCACTAGTAGATATAACAAAGCTAAAACCTAAAGGAATGATGAAATACTTAGAACAATTGATGAAGAAAGTTGAAAGAGATAAAATGAGGTCAAAGAAGAAAGCTAGAGTATTGAGACAAGTGAGAGATATACTAGCTGAGTTGGCACTTGAGGTTGAGTATGATGAAGAATATTATGTGATAGATCAAATGGACATATTAATAAAAGCTATTTTACATCAAGGACAAGGTTTGAAGATAGTAGCTATAAAGATTGACGAGGAGAAACTAGAGAAGAAGATGATAGGAAAACTAAAGGATAATATTACTAAAGATAAAGAGAAGTTGATAGTTTTAGTGAAAGAAGTCAAGACTTCATTGGTCAAGGTAGGACAATTATTCTCTAAAATTTCTAATCATTTAGTATTTGTGAAGGATTTGGAGTAGCAAAGATTTGAGTTGCAAAAGGAGTTAGAGAGCTTAACTAGTAAGATTGATCCTATCACAAGCTCAGTTACTGATTTTAGTAGTCAGGTGAAGGATTTATCTCAAAAGAGGAAGGAGATCCAAAAGGAGCATGGTAGTAGAATGGTATGTGTATCATCTTAAAATGGAAGCACTTCCATGATAAGAGCATTTAGCCCTTCAAGTAAGTGGTCTGGGGTCATGTTAAGCACCTTGATCGGGTCTTTGCATGTATTTGGCTTTCTTCCCCTATTCTACTTATCTTTGCACCTGATTTCACTTTATTTTTGCATTTCCTGGCATTATGGACTGAGGTCCTAAGGTTTTTGACCTCAAGGTCAAAGTCGACATTGAATGTCAAAGTCAACCTCAACCCTAACCTAGGGTGGGGTCTACGTCATCCTTGACCCAGATTTCAAATTTCAAGATTTTCTAATTTTTGGGTATCGGGTTTTAGAAAGATTCTTTTTCCTGCCTTCGGCTCAGCCATTTCGGGTTTCAGACTAGTAAATCCTTAAATTGCATTTAATATGGGTCCATTTCTAGGGGTTAAGGTTAATTGGGATTTAATTCCCTAATGTCGGCCTTCTCTAGAGGTTTGTGCCCTAGTTCACTATAAAAGAAGGCCTTCCTCTCTCATTTTGATCATCAAGTTTTGTGAGACCATCTCTCAATCAAGTTTTCAAATCTCATCTCAATAAATTTCAAGCAATTCTTCAAGCATTCAAGTGTTCAAGCATTCATTCATCAAGGAGATCCATTGTTAGCCATTGAAGGATTCAATCTCTTTGGAGCCCCCTTGAAGATCCATCCTTCCACATTCATCCAAGTCAATTTCTATGCAAAGATCCATTCAAGATTGGTGTTGAAGATCAAATGCCATTGAATTGAGAGCATCCATTGGAGCATCCCTACTTGTGGATTTTAGGATTCAAATCCTCTACAAGGACTTCAACATAAGCAGGGTGAATTGTTTCATTTACTTTGTTTATGCACATTTCAATTCAATTTCAAGGTTAATTCCTAAATTGGGGTTTGACCAAGGCAAACCCCTCATACAAGCAACAAAAACCCTCTTTCTCTTGCAGGTACAGGTGAAGAACTGTAGATCTGATATTGGATTTGGATACCCTTTTCGGTGAACTTTCAAGATCTGTGAACAAAGTCAAAGTCGACCTTCAAAATATTAATGTAGCCTTTGACCTTTTATCGAGGTCAAAGACTACCTGTTGTCAGAAAGGTAAAAGTTTTCTGGGTTTTCTTTGTCTCGACATTTCTAGTTCGAAAAAGGTTGCAGCCTGAAACTACACACAAACATCAAAAATTGGCATTTTCCAGATCTATCCTATTTTGAGGTTAGTATTTGCCTTTCAATTATTTCAGATTTCAAGCACATTTCCTTTATAGGGAAATATAAGGTTTTCTTCCTCTTTCATATTCTTCATAGATTGATTCGATTGTGCATTAACCTTTTGGTTGATCAATTTGGATCTCTCCTTTGGGAATTTAAATTTAGAAGTAGATCCCATATTTCTCCCATTCAATTAGGTGATTCCATTTCAACCCTATTCATTTTGGTGAACCCGATGTACTTACTCTCCTTTCTTTTGTGGAATTGGATGCCCTATTGTGTTTGGTGGTATTAGATTTCCTTTTATCTTGTTGGTATTAGATTTCTCTATTATGTTAAATCTTGCATACTAATTATATTTCAAAAATACAAAAATATTCATGCTTTATGTGTTCTTAGTTTAGTTCATTTGCATTGCATTGGTTTATAAGCTTTACTACTACTAGTCCTACTTATAACATTCCAATTAGAAGAAGTCATAGACTCATGGGTTCCTTTGATCCTAAATCTTCCTCTCCTTTCCTTAGGATGCCGGATGATAATTTGATTCTTCATGATTCCAATCCTATTATGGAGAAAAAATCTTCTCACTCATCCCATGATGAGGATGACACTTTAAGATTTCCTCCTAAACAAGTCCAAAAACTTTCAACTGAACTTGATAAACTGGGTAATTGGCTTATTCAAGAGAACCATAATCAAGATTCTATTCAAGCTATAGAGGCTCTTAAGAAAGTTCTTCATGATAGTGATCAAGGTGTTAACCTCTTGCATGGTATTACTCACCTAGTGCATTCAAATGTTAAACCTTTAGCTCAAGAAGCTCAAGATTTAGGGTTGATTCCTCCTATCACTAGTGTAGAACCTCCTGCTAATCCTTTACCTAGATTCCTACTTATACTCCTTTTGTGACTATGATGGTTCCCTCTATTCCTATGAGTGTTCCTCCTGTGTCCCTCCCTACATCACAACCTTAATATCATAATGTTCCTTTTACTTATTCCAATTCGCTTCCAACTATAGTTCCTAGTGTTCCTCCAATTGTACCTTCTATTCTTGCAACTTCTTACACTATACCTAGTGTTTTCAATATTTCTACTCCTATTTCATCTAATGATTCAACAATCATCAGTTTGGCTCAAGTTGTGTCATCCTTACAACAACAACTTGCTTCCCTAACTCAAAATAAGTTTAGTATTCCTACATGTGACATGGGAAGTCCTTTGTCCCGAGACATCATTCGTACTCATGTTCCTCAGCAAGTTGATATGCCTCATCTTGAGAATTATAATGGAAAAGGAGACCCCATTCATCATGTTAAAACATTCCAAATCCTTTTTAGTGATTATTCTCATGACCATAAGATTTTAGCCAAACTTTTTTCTCAAACTTTCTGTGACAAGGCCTTACAATGGTATTGTTCCTTGCTTCCTTATTCTATTGATTCCTTCCCACAACTAGCCAATGCCTTTTCAACAATTTAAAAAAAATATTGGCCCGCAAGTGTCTTTGACTAATTTGATGCATTGTAAACAAAGTGCTAAGGAAAAATTGACTGAGTTTATTGGTAGATTTAAGCATTTGTATGCTTAGATTTCCTATCCTGTTCCTAATATTGGTATTCAACGTATGTTTATTTCAAATTTTTGAAAGGATATTAGAGATAAGATTCTTCTTATTGAATTTACCTCTTTTCAACACTTTGTGCAATGCTTCATCATTATCAATTACAAGTAAGTCAATTTGAGAGCAACTCTCCAATGGCTCCTGTTTCAGTTGATAAAAGTGATGCTACTCCTAATCCAAACAAATTTCAAAAATTCAACAACTATGTCAAGATAAACAAACAAGTGATTACAATTGTTGATCAAGTTGTTGTTGCATTTCACAATGTGACTTCTGCATCCACTAATTTTTGATTAAATCATACGTTTACTCCTCTCTCTAAATCTTTACATGCTATTATGAATAGGTTGTTAACTACTAATATGATTACTTTACCTCCTATTTGACCTCTTTTACCTGCTATGATTGCATCTAAATCTTTTGATCCTAAAGCTTTTTGTCAATATCACCATCAGAATGGTCATGATACTAAAAAGTGTTATTCTTTAAAACATAATGTTCAAGACTTAATTGATTCTAATGCCTTATCTATTGATAATCTTGATGGTAGTGGAAACAAATCTGTCTCTCCTCCTAATCAAAACCTTCAAGTCTATATGAATCCTTTACCTACACATGATACTAATACCATTGCTCAACCATCTGCTATGGAAATTGTGTATGATTCAAACATGGATGATCTCAATCATGTTGTTAATCAAGTGGAGCATGTTGGTCAATTTGTATTTCCACCTCAACCTCAGATTCAACCTCAAGTTCAATCTCAACTTCAACCAAAACCTAACCCTAAATTGAAAACTCAACCTAAAGCTCGACAACAACCTCAGAATAAAAGACCTCAGGAAATTTTGATTACCTTTGATGACTTTGAGACTATTAAAGCTCCTAATGGTCCCCTTTATATTTATGCTAGGATTTCTTAGAAACCTACTCATGGTTGTCTTACTGATCCTACATCCTTATTCAATGTTATTACTGAAGAAAATATTTTTATGAAAATCTTACAATGTGATTCTTATGATACATCGGATGTGTGGATTCAGACTTGTAATGGTTTTCTTTATCCATCATTTGGTTCTATTACTTTACCGGTTGAACTTTGCAGAAAAATTGTGAACACTACCTTTGTTGTGGTTCCTACTTCTGATCAATTTCAAGTTAAGCTAGGTTTGTCTTGGTTGAATGCCATGCATATTGTTGCTTCACCTATCCATAAGTGTCTTAAATTTTTTCATGATGAAGAAGTGAAGATGGTTAATCATAGTTTATATCAACCTTCTAGGCCTAGAGATTGTGTTGCTCTTGATTTCTTTTGGCCTTCACTACCTAATTCATGTCCTCCTCGACCTGATAATCTTTCCATTCATATCAAGCTTATAAACATCATAAGATTCTTGAATTAAGCATACCTCCTATGGATCTTAATCATGGTCTTTTGCCTACACCTTCTATACCTCCTTTAACTATGGCTTCTAGTTCTATTAATCAAGTTCCTCCTATTGCTGATAATCCTATTGATCTTCCTAAAGAACCTGTGATGGATCCTGTGATTGTTCCTCCTAGTTCTCAACCTATTTCAAATAAATCAAAACGTAATCAATCTTCTAATGAATTTTGTAAGAAGCATCGTGCTTATGATAAAGCTCGTAATTCTATTCTTCAAATATCTCTACCTTCTTTGGATAAATCTATGCATGATGTGTTAGAAGAAGTTGTTATTAATAATGATGTTAAGATGCATGATTATGATAATTCTATTCATATCTTAGATCCTATTTTGATTAATTTGGATGAAGAAGATACTCTTGATGATATTGATGATGTTAATGATGAATATGAGACTATTGACATTGACATTGATTTACCTAATATGCTTTCATCATAATTAACTCTTACACCTAGTGTCAAACATTGTGATTCTCAAGAGGATCCTTGTTTGGAAATGGCTATCAGTCCTACTGTGTTGGATATAGTCCCTCTTGTTAGTTACCCACCTTCCCTAAATGATATACAATGAGATGGGGAGAGTAGGCAACATGCTTGATCAGCCTATCCTTCGTGGTAGCTTTGTTGTGTGTTTTCATGTTGTACTATGCTTCTCTCGTAATGTATTTTCTAAATTTTTTTAGATTCTTTTATATGATCCTTGTTACTCTGTTGGTGCAAGGTGATAAAGGAATCGAACCTGTTGTACAATTCCTCTATATGTATCTTTATTCTTCTATGTGTTGTTTCATGTTATGTTGTAAATGTGCTATTGTTTGTAAATGTTTCCTTGTGTAATCTTCTTGGATTCGAGACGTGGTAGCACTGATTCTTTTTGGTCTCCATGTCATGGTCTGAAAAGATTCTCCTTTGTATATCTTATGTGATCTTTCCTCCTTTGTGATTGTAGTTGTACTTTCTTTGGGGAATGATGTCAATTCATTTGCAATAATATCATATATATTATCTTATGATCATATTGACCCCATGGTAGGTAGATCCCTTCTATGTTCTTTGTATGTTTCTATGATATTTCCCTTGATTTGTCTTCATCTGGGGGCATCTCGACATGGAAACATAATCAGTGGAGTTGTTTATGTTTCCGTTAAAGCCATTGCTCCTGTTAAAGTGTTAGCAATGACTTTAACGTGGGGGCATATGCTCTACTCACCTGTTGCACACACACACTTTTCGATATGCATATATTATTTTTCAAGATACCTTTTCTCCCTTTTCAAATTAGTAACTAATCCTTCAAGCATGGATTTATATTTTAGGATATCTTGATTCCTCCAGTTTCAAATATATACATATATTTTTGGATCCCTTAAGGTCAGAGGTGTCCTTAAGATTGGATCTATTTTGTTTTTGGTTTTATTCTTATGGAATAGAATATTCCTAAGGGTGACTCCTTGATGGGTTGACTAGTGAGTAGCCACATTCACTAGGCGGTTCAATTCCATCTTTCCAGTTGTGTCATTTCCTGGTGTGGTTCACAATGGGACATAAGTTCTCATTGGGCGAGATAATCAAACCCTTTCCTTTTCTCTCTAGAGATGCCTCTCTTACTATGATCTTGGAGTCAACGAAGACTTGAGTCCCTGGGGGCTTGATGTTTCTCTTTGTCCCTTTGATTATGATAAGATTATCTTTTCATTTTGATCTCCTTTACCGAGAGTTTTCATCGAGTCCATACTCTTGCTAAAGTGGGGGCTTAATGTATCATCTTAAAATGGAAGCACTTCCATGATAAGAGTGTTTAGCCCTCTGAGTAAGTGGTATGGGGTCATGTTAAGCACCTTGATCAGTTCTTTGCATGTATTTAGCTTTCTCCCCCTGTTTTGCTTCTCTCTACACCTGATTTCACTTTATTTCTACATTTCTTGGCATTATGGACTGAGGTATTGAGGTTTTTTACCTCAAGGTCAAAGTCAAAATTGAGGGTCAAAGTTGACCTTGACCTTGACCTAGGTCAAGGATGACCTCGACCCTGACCTAGGGTGGGGTCTACCTCATCTTTGACCTAGATTTCAAATTTCAAGATTTTCTAATTTTCGGGTATTGGGTTTTGGAAAGATTCTTTCTCCAACCTCCAAGTCGGCCATTTCAAGTTTTGGAATGGTAAATCCTTAAATTGCATTTAATATGGGTCCATTTCTAAGGTTTAAGGTTAATTGGGATTTAATTCCCCAATGCTGGCCTTCTCTAGAGGTTTGTGCCCTAGTTCACTATAAAAGGAGGTCTTCCTCTCTCATTTTGATCATCAAGTTTTGTGAGACCATCTCTCAATCAAGTTTTCATATCTCATCTCAAGCGATTTCAAGAAAGCCTTCAAGAATTCAAGTGTTCAAGCATTCATTCATCAAGGAGATCCATTGTTAGCCATTGAAGGATTCAATCTCTTTGGAGCCCTCTTGAAGATCCATCCTTCCACATTCATCCAATTCAATTTCTATGCAAAGATCCATTCAAGATTGGTGTTGAAGATCAAATGTCATTGATTTGAGACATCCTACATTCATTCTACATCCACTAGAGCATCCCTACTTATGAATTTGAGGATTAAAATCCTCTACAAGGACTTCAACATAAGCAAGGTGAACTATTTCATTTACTTTGTTTATGCACATTTCAATTCAATTTCAAGGTTAATTCCTAAATCGGGGTTTGACCAAGGCAAACCCCCCATACAAATAACAAAAACCCTCTTTTTTTTGTAGGTACAGGTGCAGAACTACAGATTTGAGATTGGATTCAGATACACTTTTTGGTGAACTTCCGAGATCTGCGAACAAAGTCAAAGTCGACCTTCAAAATATTAATGTAGCCTTTGACCTTTTATCGTGGTCAAAGACTACTTGCTGTTAGAAAGATAAAAAAATTTTGGGTTTTCTTTGTCTCAACATTTCCAGTCCGAAACAGGTTGCAAAATTGTCCGAAACTACACACAGATGTCAAAAATTGGCATTTTCCAGATTTGTCCTATTTTGAGGTTAGTACTTGCCTTTCAATTATTTCAGATTTCAAGCACATTTCTTTTATAGGGAAATATAAGGTTTTCTTCCTTTTTCATATTCTTCATAGATTGATTCGATTGTGCATTAACCTTTTGGTTGATCAATTTGGATCTCTCCTTTGGGAATTTGGATTTAGAAGTAGATCTCATATTTCTCCTATTCAATTAGGTGATTCCATTTCAACCCTATTTAGTATGTATACTAGAGATACAATCATTCATATCCCCTACATTAGAATTCATGCAACAAAATGTGAAATGGGCTAAAGGGATACTTTCTATATCTGACATGAGCTACTTGGAAAGTATGGAGAAACTAGTGTCTAGTTTACTTGAGCATATTATTGCATTGGAGCACATGAAGAAGTCATGGAATTCATCCTTAGAGTCAACAAAGATAAACTTCAAGGTAATCTTTGATAGGATGTAAATGCACGTTTTGCATTACTATCAAAGGGGGAGAATGTGCTAAGAGAAGAGAGATTGGCCAGAAGCATAGAGTATTTGCCATCAAAGCCAAAGGGGGAGTTTGTTGGCATTGTGTTGAGTTGGTATGGTTGCAGTCATAGTCATAGAATGCAATTGGTTTGGTTGTCATTGATGGAAACTAAGCCATTTCATAATTGATGTGAAGGTTATGTGATCGGTATACTAGAAATTGGTTAAGTCCAGACAATCAATAGATAGAGAGGTCACAATTTAGTTGTGATTGTGTTATAGGACAATTTATGAGGTGCGGTCATAGATCGAGTAGCAACATGGTCAAAGTAAAGTGTGGTTGCGACCAAAACTCTTTTGGTTGATTGATGAGAGATTTTTTGTTAGCATAGTCTTGCAAACTGGTAAGAACACTTGTGTTCTTGAGCATCAGTTGGAAGATTTCATATTGGTAAGTGGTATATATTTTGCGATGATATTTGATGTTATGCTGACGTGGTATTATGGTTGTAGAACCAGTGAGCTAGCATTCTTGGGATCAATTCCACAATTCAAGGAAGAGTTAAGGTGGTGCATTAGTGTAGTCACAACATGTTTGAATATCTTGGACATATAACCATGAAGATTTTAGTTTGAGCCCACGTAGTCTGTGAAAATTTATTTTTATAATTTCTTTATCATTTTGATGCATGATTATTGTATGGGAAAGTACCTTTAGCCGGTGCTAGAAGTATATTTAAAGGGTATTTCTCATATTGAAAAGGTTTTTGTTAGTTTTTTGTTTATGATATTGTAAGGGTTGTGATTGATGATATCAATTAAGGTTGAAATCTGAGATCAGACAGAGGTATAGTTCTGAGCAGTTATAGAGTGCAAAAAATTGATTGGATCTAATAGGCAATCAGTGTTATATCCAAATCATTTACTTGGTGTTTCCTAACAATTGCAGCAAGAAAATCCCTTATCTGAGTGAACCTTAATAGGTTTCTCTCTGTAAATCCCTTAACCAGGTGAACTCTAAACAAAATCTTGAAATCCTCTTGCGAGGTAGATCTTTGCAGATCTGATTATACTTCTAACAAGGTACTAGGCACTCCTAATAGGGTGAACCAACAAAAATGGTAATTATAAGCTCCTAATAGGGAAAACTCATTTTACTGCAATAGTGAGCTTGTGGTATCATCCCCACTATGGTTTTTCCCTCTAACCAAGGGTTTCCACGCAAAAATCATTGTCTTATGTGTCATGATTTTTTGGTTGCTTGATATTGTTATTTTTTATTTTCTTATATCAGTTATATGTGTTGTACTTTGGAAGTTATTACTGAAGTTGCTACTTGTATTGATTCACCCCCCCTCTTAGTACTTATTAATTCCAACAATATCTATCTCCACAAAAATCAGGGAAAAGTAGAATGCAAGATATCCAAAGACTCAATGTCAAGCATCATAAAATCACCTAAAGCATTTCCCACTTCCTCTAACAAAGAATCAAATCAAAGATGAAGGGGAAGGTGAGGAAGCGACACCTAGATCAGAATCTTGTTAAAAATTTTAGAAAAAGGGGATAAATCAGCATTCCATGGCTTAACCATAAGCAAGAACTTATCTTCCCAAATAAAAAAGAGATCACATAAAATGATGTTTCTATCTTGAACATTTTTAAATTTAACAATAAAAAAACTTCTTTCCATAGGGAAAATTTGTACCATACTCAAAATAATGGGTTCCTATTATTGAGAAATCCAAGCATGCAACTAGGGAAGGTTGGGCCAAAAATCCCTAAATTTTCATATAACAGCATGAGAGAAGAAGATACAAACATTAGAATCCATTTCCCCCTCCAACTCTACATTCAGCATCACAAAGATGACATTTGAAACTGAAATGAAATTTCTATTATCCTAACGATGCTTAGACCCAAAAAATTCCCCAGGCCTACCCGCCACCACACTACCAAGCCCAATGGAAGACAAGGGTTGCAAATCAACAAAAGGGGGTGAAGCCTTCCCTACAGTAGAGCTAGCACAAATTTGCCCAAGCATAGAGGCACCAGAAGGATGGGAGACAACCACCAAAGTAGATGAAGAAGAAGGTTGGGAGACAAAGGGAGTAGAGGAAGAGGCACCTGCAACCCCCACATCTCCAGACAACGAAGCCCCAAGGATTGATGACATGACAATAGGACCCTCAGATCCAGAGCCGAGAAGGCCATCACCAAGAAATGACGTTCTCGAGCAGGGGGAGGAGGAAGAAACCCTAATAGAAGAGGTGGGAGCCATCATGATCTTTTGACTAAATAAAATGACATACATGATGTAGAATTTGTTGTCCTTAAATTTGAATTCTTGAAATTGAGACAATCCATGTGAAATTTGATCCAAAATTATGGTATTCTCTCTAAGATAGATGGTTTGAGATTAAATTTTGAAGGCAATGGGTTACACCATGCCTTGGCCTTAGTTTTTCATCCTTCTGGCATCATTTTCTAAGATTTTCACCAAGTTTTTCTTTAACTTTCTTGCAATTTTGGGTTTTATTTTGGTACTTGCAAGTGCTCATTTTTAAAAAATCTTTCAGTCTAATTGATTTTTCCTATTTGAATCAATTGTTTTTTTTTCTTTGCATCCTAGATCTTTTGCTTTCTCAAATTTGAAGTTTTTGAGCCATTATGGGTTTAAACATATACTTTGTTTAAAGAAAAAATGAAGAATATGTTACTTGCAGTCAGATTTTAAAATCTCGATTGCAAGTGATATTCTTTAAACCTATTAAAGCATGTTACTTGTAAAGCATGAAATGAAACCCAACTTAACTAGTTGAGCTCAATTTTTAGATCTACGTACAAGTAAATAAAACTTGCAACCATGTTTAAAACCCCGATTGCAAGTAATGTTTAAAATTCCCTATTTTTTAAAACTTGCAATCGAATTTTAAAACCATGATTGCATGTAGAATTTTATTTTTAAATAACTTACAAGTTGTGAGAAAAAGTCCAACATTAACACTATGATTCAAAGGTCATTTGTTTTTTTCCTTAAAATTCTTCTAATTAAGACTTAAAAACCCGACTTAGCTTTTAAAAGCATATATAAGGATGGAAGTTTAAGTTTAATTTACAAACTTGCAATCGAGCTTTTAAAGCCCGATTATAAAACAAAATAACATCTTTTATAAAGAGGATTCTTATATGCAATCGGGTTTTAGAAGTCTGACTACATATTTTCCTTATTGTTTTAAAAGGTTTGTTACTTGTAATGTTGAACATAAAGCCCGACTATGTTTGGAGGTCATCTTTTTTGACAAAGTATTTTATTTGAACACTTGTTATTGGATTTCTAAAAGCCAATCATAATGTTTTAGTCATGTTTGTTTTCACTTGCAATATGCTTCAAAAATCCAGAAACCCAACCACACACTTCTAACGCTATTTTAAAAGGAGATTTTTATAAGTTTTTACACTTGTAGTCGGGTTTTAAAAGCCCAACTACAAGTCAAAGGGAATTCTCAATATTCATTGCTTGTAATCGTTGCCCAAAAGCCCGACTCAAGTAATATAACGTTAAACTTCTCTAGTGTCGAGCTTTCTACAGCCAAATACATGGTTGAAAGGTCATTTTTGACTCGCAACATTCAGTTCAAAGGTCATTGTATTTGGACCAGAATGCATTTGCACTTGCAGTATGAATTGCGCACCCTGATTTGAAGTTTTGAATGAGTCTTTGAGCATTGAATCTCACTATTTTTAGTGCTGGAATTAAGGATTTTGATTTCCATCATTGTCATTTGTCAAGAAATTCTTCAAGACTGAAAAATGCATTGATGGGATAAGATTATTGATTTGTTTTTGCTTGTGATGCAGTAGAGGCCTATATAGAGCCAAAATTTGAAGATCTTTTCTCAAATTTGGAGCAGCGATTTTGGAGATTTTTTCCAAGTTTGTGCATAGTCATTTTTCTCCAGTCGAGGTTTTTATTGCAATTTTTGATGATTCAAAATAGGATTATTGGCTTTGAAATATTAGATGTATTGTTCCAATAATAATGCGGGTTCTTTCACAAAGAAAGATCCAAGTTTTTTTTTCCAAAATAAGAGCTTCAAAAATGTATATCCTTCCCTAGTTGCAATCAAATTTCAAAACCCCGATTATAAGTCCATTTTGCCAAGAAGAGACTAAGTCATTTCTTTACTTGCAATCGGGTTTCTAAAACCCGTATGCAAGTGTTTCTCAAGCATAAAATTATGACTCTTTCCTACACGCAATTGGAGTTGAAAAATCTGAATGCAAGGAAAATACCTTCCCAAATGCACTTGTAATTGGATTTCAAAACTTCGATTACAACTAAAAGAGACCTTCCATTATATATATATATATATATATATATATATATATATATATATATATATATATATAGACACACACACACACACATTTGCAAACAAAAGCTTATCATTTTGACACCAAATGCATATGTTCCATCTACTTGCAGTGTCCACCAAAAAATTGAAATTCCTTCGTGGGCCTCATTTTACAAGTAGATTTCAAGGTTGAATGATAGAATGCTAGAACAACCACATGATGGAGCCATACAAGAAGGGTGAATGAGTGATAGGACTGATGGGGAACATAGAATGCTTTCAAGACGGATACAAGAATGCTTTTTGTAAAGAATAATAAAAAGAGAAAGGAACGAAATAATAATCCAAGAGAGAGAGAATGAATATTGTATTACCATGAGATAACCAAGAACTAGGAGCAAACCCAATAGTGAAAGAATGGAGACAACAAGATTTTGAAAGGGGAAAAACAAAGAAAAACCCCTTTGTGATATTATGAAAATGGCAAAGCCTAAGAGAGAGAAAGAGAGCGAGAGAGCAATATCTCATTACAATAACTTCATAGAGAGAAAATAAGAGAGGAGATCATCTCTTTTATAGAGATGAGGATAGGAGTTACTAAGTAACTCACCAATCTAAGAATGACATCATCCATAATGGGTGTGTGCAAAGTGGCAAGTTCCTCTTAAGGAGGAAAAACTAATTTCCTTATTAAAAGAATTACAAAATGTGACATGTCCTCCCACTTGGACTAGAGGACAAAATACAAGTAGGGATTCCTTAGGAATCTCCTAAATTGAAATAAAATAGGATACCTTGGTTTATCCTCAATAAACAAACAATATAACCAAGTTAATATTATTAATTCTAACACACCCCTGCCCCCTTAATCTTTACTTGGGGAGTTTACATCAATGAGAATTAAACCTAAGTTTTTACAAAATTTTACAACTTGATCTTCAATACAAGGAAGAGATATGATTGTCTTTAATATGAGCTTGATCCAAGTCTTCATATAGACTTCTTGAAGTTATAGGATATGTGAAGAGGAATTGAGTCCTTAAGTAGGCCTTGAAGATTCTCATGAAATAAAGAAACATAGAAATACGAACCAAAGAAACAACCACAAGAAGAATATCATTTAACATTCAAGTTAGTGCAACTCTAAAATGTTTGCATGAGATTTCACCAAAAAGAAAAGGAGCTAATTGTTAGAATGATTTATAATAACTGAGAGGGGGCTGAAACAATTATCCTCAGGCCCAGATGTACCAATTGAACTTTTTAGTACTTCAACAATCTAAGATCTAATCAGCTATTCAACTCGGTCTCTATAACATATATCAGAAACATATAACATGCAGTCCACTATCCAAAAGTAATTAACTTGTAGAATATAACAACATTCATATCAAAATCATTCACACAAGTATAACACTGGTATTTATAGTGGAAACCCAATTTGGGAAAAACCACTTTGTAACATGCTAATAATTTTCACTCTTCTGAAGTGAGCTCTGTGAAAATCCAACCCTGTTAAAGGTTTACAAACACACTGTCAAGTGTGACCTTGTTAAAGGATTTAAAACACTATCAAAAGTGGCCTGGTTAGAGGACTTAAGAACATCCCATTAGAATGTCACCTTGATTAAGGGATTTATACAATGATTGTTAAGTCAACCTTGATTAAAGGATATAGAGTAATACAATGGTTAGAAAGTAACAGTAGTTTCTGATCTAAAAAACATACAACTCACTTTGCAAATACAAATCCACTTCGCACATATATGTTGATTTACTAACTGATCTCCATTTCCATCTCCATCTCTGATCTGCTCAGAATTCGCTTCAAGAAATCACCACAACTTTGTTCATCTCTTCACATCTTTCACCTTCAGCCTTCTGCTTAGACTTATCAGTCAATAACATCAACCTTTTATTCCCTCTTCTTAACCTCATGATTAGGTTTTCCTTTATACCTCTTTGATCAAGTAGATCCATCTTTTTCCACTTAATCTCCTCCGTAGATCTTAGATTTAGTTCAGATTCATCAAATCCTTCGATCATTATGTTCTTCATCCTTCCTTCTAGATGCATCTCCAAACTTCTATTTGAATCCATAAGGAAATGATTTACCATGCATTAAATGCTTCATACAATTCATTAATAATGTCAACACATTTTACATATCCCAAGAATTCAACTATGTCGGCTGGGATTCTCAATTATTTCTCCAAATGTAATTTACTGACACTCAGTCAATATTGTGTTCTTCTCGATCATCTCTACATATCTTGGTCATCACTACAAACTATCTTCCTCTGCAAACACTGTCTTTGCTCAGTAATTTCCTATCGCTCGACAATTACTGATGTTTGGTCAACACTAGATTTACTCGGTATATACTAGCATTCGATCAAGACTAACATCACTCAGCTTAAACTAGATTTCTTCACTTTTTCTCGATTAAGCCTACCTCTTCAGTCTTTATTCTTACTTAAATAAACAATACATTATCTTACCAATGTGTCAACTAATCAAGTACCATTTTAAGTATCAAATATCTCAACCTTTCCTTAGGTTTTTGTGTTATCTCCTTTTCCAAATCATCTTCATCAATCAATAGATATGGTACTATCCTAGATAGCAACTATCTTACCAGTTAATGTTTGACATCAATGACAATATAACAATTGTTTCAATTGTAGTTTCCAACAATCTCCCTCTTTGGCATGGATGGAAACACCATATGAATAACACATGATTTACCAAACAATCCAAAATCTCTATGCATCAGATTTTTATAATATCCTTAGCTTCATTCTCATTCACAATTTTCTTTTTCCTGACCACTTACTCAATTACTCCCTCTGAATATTTTATGTATCTCTCTCTCAGGTTTCACTGAATCTTCTCCCTCTATTTTGTATCACAACTCTTCATGTATTTCATTTGAATCTCTCTTTCTATGTTTTCATCTGAATCTCTCCCTCTTTAACAACAATGCCAAAGGTGTATCTATCAGTTCCATCTTCCACATGTAGATATCTTCATGTCAGTTATGTATGTTGTATTCTTCTTTTGTCATCTTGCTTATGACTTATTATCATCTCTTCTTCACTTCTCACAACTCTAGGCAACTCTTAAAGTGTGACCTTTTCTGCATCAATTTGTCAAATATTTTGTTTACCACCTTTGATGTAGTGCTCCTAGTTGACTAGGCAACCTCGATTAGGGGAATCACCCCTAGTTTACCTCTAAGATATTCATGAGCATCCTTAGGTAAGAATTTTGTGAATATATCTGCTAATTGTTCCTTTGTATTCACATATTCCATTCTCACTTCTTTGTCTTGAACCATCTCTCTCAAGTAATGATACTTGATAGCAATATGCTTAGTCTTTGTGTGCATTACTGGATTCTTTGATATATTAATAGCACTTATGTTATCATAGAAAATAACAACCAACTCAATGATTTCTTCTTTCATTCCTTTTAACAATGTCTTAATCCACACTAAATTTGAACGATTCACTGTGGCTGCTACATACTCAGCTTCTGTTGTAGATTGGGAAATGTAGTTCTATTTCTTGCTTGTCCAGGAGACTTGTCCTAGAAAGAATGATCCACCACTTGTACATTTTATGTCATCAATATTTCCATCACAATCTGCATCAGTGTAAACTCTCAGTTCAAATTTGTCATTCTTCTTGTAGTATAATCCATAATTCTCAGTTCCTTTCAGATATCTCAAGATTCTTTTCATTTCCATCATATGATTCTCCTTAGAATTGGTAGAAAATCTTGCCACAATCCCAACTACTAGGACAATATCTGGTCTACTATGAATAACATATTGTAGCTTTCCAATCATAGATTTGTAATCTTCAGGTTCTTGTTTTCCCTTCGATTCATTCTTTTTTGCATATTCATCAACTCTAACATTTGCACTTTCAAAAAAATTGTTAGTGTTAGAATTCAAACACTTATAAGCTTTGCTCTTAGTGGAATATCCTAGGAATATGCCTTCATCGCTTTTTGTATCAAATTTTCCATTCCTATTGTCTTTCAGTATATAGCATTTACTCCTAAAGACTCTATAAAATACTTCACATTAAGTGCATAGCCATACCATAACTCAACAGGCATAGCATTTGTACCTTTCTTGATTTGTACTCGATTTAAGATATAAATAGTTGTACTTACAGCTTCTCTCCAGTATTTTTGTGCAACATATTTTCAATCATCAATGTTCTTGCACAATCCATAATGAACATACTTCTTTTTGCTATGCAATTTTGTGGAGGTGTTCTTGGTGCAGACATCTGTCTCTTGATTCCTCTATCAATGTAGAACAGATTGAACTCATTTGATATAAACTCTCTACCTCAGTTAGATCTCAAACATTTCAAGCTTCTACCTATTTCTTTTTCAACTTTTTCCAAATACCACTTAAACAACTGAAATGCATTAGATTTCTCTTTCAAAAATATTACAGTCATCATCCTAGTGTAGTCATCAACAAACAGAATAAAATACTTATCACCACAATAACTTTGTACACCCATAGGTCTACAAAGGTTAGTGTGAACCAATTTCAAAATATTTTTAGAAGTATATGTCTTTCTCTTAAAACTAGACTTTGTCATTTTTTTAATTGACACTATTTACACATCACATTATTAGGTTTCTTCAATCTCGACAAACCTCTAACTTTCTTCTTTTTACTAATAGTTACCAAATTGTCAAAATTCACATGACGCGTCCACATGACGCATCCTCTTATGCCATAACCATACATCATCAAATTGTGTAAACAAACATGTTTCTTCAGATAGGTCTAGATAGAACAAGTTACCTCTTGTCTATTCTCCACTTCCAATTAGTTCACTAGTGGCATCAAATATTTTAGCCTTTCTGTAATGAAATTATACTTGGTAACTAATACTGTTCAACTGTGCAACACTCAACAAATTATAGTTAAGACCATCAATCCAATAAGCATTTTCACATGTGATCTTATCAGTCAGCTTAATTGATCCTTTACCTCTCACAAGACATGGTCCATCATTACTAAACTTAACACTTCTACGTTTATAATGATTTAGGGTCTCAAATTTAATTTTATCACCAATCATCTGATGTGAGAAACTACTATCAATAATCTATTTATCACCTTTACTTACATAAGAAATAAGTGCAGTTTTATCATCTTCATCAGAATCATCTTTCATAGCAACATAGAAAACTTCAATATCATAGTCATCAGATTCACTAGTGTCACTGTCAGTTTCCTCTTCAGCAATATAGCAAGATTTCTTACCTTTATCTTTGTAGTCTTTGTATCTTCGGTGATCTCTATCATTTCTCTTGTCTTTGTACTTTCATACCCTTCTCTCATCCTTGTCATTCCCGTTGGGGCATCTTGATGCAATATGGCCAACTTTGTTACATGAAAAACAAATTATAGGAAGTTTACCTTTATATTTCTCTTTTCCTCTTTTTAGCCTTCTAGCCATGAGTGCCTCAAGATCATCTAGTTCCTCATCAGAAGTGTCACTATCACTGTTACTATCACTTTTCACACACTTTTCTTTTTCCTTCTTAGACTTATGCAACACCATTTGTGACTTGAATGTAGATTCAACATTAGGAACAATGTAGTTATCATAGTTAGATAGCTCAAAAGTAGTAAGCTTGCCAACAAGACTTTCTAGAGTTAGAACATTACCAGGGTTACATCTTGATTCTTGAATTACAAAAATTCTGATAGCATAGATAGGAAGAAAAGTTCAAGATACTTTACCAATAACAGTCTCATCATCAAACTTACCTCTCAAACTTTTAAATTTTGCTCTCAGTACATTTGTATCTCCACCATAGATAGTTGTAAGAGTATCCCAAATTTTCTTTGCAGTAGTGCAATCTTTGATATCTTCAAATTCAAGATAGCTTAGGGTAGATACAATCTCCAACATTGCTTGATTGTGTTCTTATTTTTCTTTCATCTCCTCGGCAGTCAAAGGTGCAACCGCTATAACATAGTCATGTTACACATAGTACTTCGCCAAATCACCAATACCAGCTAGATGTAATTTCATTAGACTTTTCCATACAGGGAAGTTCTCTTTGTTCAACTTCGGTACCTCCTTTTTATACATTTTGATCATTAGCTTCAAGTACCTTTAAACTTTTCTCTGTAAGCACCAACAACTATGATTTAGAATGATTTAGAATAACTGAGAGGAGGGTGAATCAGTTATCCTCGGGTCCATATGTACCAATTGAAATTTTCAATACTTCAACAATCTCAGATCTAATCATCTATTCAACTCGGTCTCTATAACATATAACATGTAGTCCACTATCTATAAGTAATTAACTTGCAGAATATACAAACATTCATATCAAAATCATTCACACAAGTATAACACTCGGATTTATAGTGGAAACCCAATTTGGGAAAAACTACTTTGTAACATGCTACTGATTTTCACTCTTTTAGAGTGACCTCTGTGAAAAGCTAACCCTATTAAAGGTTTACAAACACACTGTCAGGTGTGACCCTGTTAAAGGATCTAAAAAATTCTATCAAAAGTGGCCTGGTTAGAGGACTTAAGAACATCCCATTAGAATGTCACCTTGATTAAATGATTTATACAATGACTGTTAGGTCAACCTTGATTAAATGATTTAGACTGATACAATGGTTAGAAAGTAATAGTAGTTTCTGATCTGAAAAACATACAACTCACTTTGCAAATACAGATCCACTTCACACATATATGTTGATTTGTTGACTGATCTCCATTTCTATCTCCATCTCCGATCTGCTCGGAATTCTCTTCAAGAAATCACCACAACTCTATTCAGCTCTTCACATCTTTCACCTTTAGCCTTCTGCTTAGACTTATCAGTCAATAACATCAACCTCTTTTCCCCTCTTCTTAACCTCATGATTAGGTTTTCTTTTATACCTCTTTGATCAAGTATATCCATCTTTTTCCACTTAATCTCCTCCGTAGTGTAATACCCCAAAAATGGGCTATAAGTTCATTAATCTCCTATATCAATAATTCGAATGAAATCGACATAGAAGTCCTAATCTAAGGAACATCTAAACATCATCGAATCCTAATTGATTATCTTAAATTCTGCATCGGGGAATATTTCTAGTAATATTCCTAATCATCATAATTATCTTTAATTTTATAATTATTTGGCAATAAATCACATTTATCCTAAAGTTTGATTAATTGAATATTTTCATATTTAATTAATTAGATTTAATATTTGCCACTTAATTGTGTAATTAAATTTAATTCTATCTATTATTAATTGTATTATTTAATTTTGATAATAAATCTAATATCATATGAATAATTGATTAAATTCTTATTTAATTAATTAAAGCAAGTTGTCATTATTTAATAATATAGTTTTTAATAAAAGTTTGATTAAATAATTGATTAACCCATAAATCAATTGTTTTATTTTTAAAAGCAGTTAAGTTGGAAATAAATCACTTTATTATTAAATTAATTCATAAATAAAACATGCACAATCACAAAAGCAAACAACTATCAATTATCAATTAAAACTAAACTCTATTTTGAGTTAAACTTTGCTTTTGCATGTTTTTGTAAGTTGATTATCCTTTATTTAAAAATAACTCAAAAATCAACCTGAGTTATTTGAGTGATTTATGGCTTTTTCCCATGCACCTCCAAAGCCTTGGATTTCTATAAAACCAAAGCTCAGCTCTTCATAATGGATCTCTCATATATCTCATATTTTGCATAATCACGCTGGAGAATTGCGATTGGAAGGCTCAAAGCTTATTGTGAATCAACATTGTTGTGAGATCAATTTCAAATTCATAGCTTTCATATTATTGTTAGAATCTTCATTCTCATACCATATCATTTCTAGATTAGCATTGCATATCATTTAGCATAGATTCATATCATTGTTAGATCAATTTTCATATTAGCATAGATTTCATATCAATTTTCATCATTATTATTGCATATAAATATAAAAAAAAATTAGATTAATTGCATTCATATTTCATATTAGTTTTGCATTCAAATCTTTTGTTTAGGTGTCGTCTAGGTCACTGATCTCGATAACAATCTGAGAACATTAATCTCGCACCTACTAGAAGGCAGTTCGCTTGGTTAGATAGCTTTCAATTTTGCATGATTTCAATTATAACTAACCTCTAATGTTTTACTAAAGTGTTGTGTCTACAGATCAGGTACAATTTTCACACACACATTTCTAGCGCCCACCGTGGGGCAACCCACCTTTGCATGCTGATTTTGATTTTTTTGGGAGCTAAAACCCCAAAGTTTCAAAGATTTAATTTTATCTCCCAAAAGGCATGGATTTTTTGTCTGAAATTTTTTTTGTAGATTGGTGTCATATCAGGAAAGCTACACTAAAAAATTTAGAATTTTCTGAGATGTTTTGAATTTTTAATAATTTTTTCTTGAAATTTTGGAAAAAATTAATATCTGACGGAAATCAGCATATTTTTTGGAAATTTTTATATTTTTGGAAAGCTCTTTAAATTCTACAGGGGGTCCATTCTTTGTGTTTTAAATTTGGACATGATGTCATAGCTCAAATAGTCAATTTACAAAAACTGGTCTGTTTTGATAAAACGGGTCTCTAAGACACAAATGAAGAAATTTTTCTAAAATTTTTGCATTTTTGGAAAGATCTCTATTTTTTAGTATGGGTCTCTATTCTGAATTTCTATTTTTGTGTCCAAAATTATATCAAAAAAATCAGATCTTGTTGACTAGGTCAAATGCAGTGCAAAAAAATTAAAATTTTGTGATGGGTATGCACTTATTTTTCATATGATTCAATGTATGATATGAGTTGTCATTTGGATTAATTTATAGTTATTATTACTCTTAACAATTGATTTTTAGATCTAACCCTAGGGTTTTCATAAGTTGAATATACCTTGCATATCTTGTTTGCTTGTTTGCTTATTGGAGAGTTCGTCACTTGCTTGCATGGAAAAGCTCAACAAGAATTGCTAAAAATTAGGTAAAATCTATTAAGCACATTGCAAGGATCTCAGGTATTCTCCTTCATCTAATAACATTTCAATTTGACCTTAAAATAAATCTCTCGTGTGTCTAGCTTGGGTGATTCTTTTCATGCTTTTGTTCTACACACTTGCATAATTGATACTAGGTTGTGACCCCTTAAGGATTCATTAAGTAGTCTTAGATACTTGTGATTGATCTTGATTGCTATCTTGGGTTATTGGACTCGCTAATCCGCTGGCCCCTCATTTCCAACCCATGGTTGCAATCTCTGCGCCATAAAGGGGAGGGGTCAATAGGACAGAAGTGTTAAGTGTTCCACTTGGCAACCCTTTTGTGCTTTTAGGAACTCACTTGTTTTCTAAGTTGGGGACTTGTTTTCAGCTTGTGTGAGGTGTTAAGTGTTCCACCTTGTGGACTCATCTCATATTTGCTTTAAGCATTAAGTGTTCCTCTTTCTGCTTTTTGGGTACTTTTGGTAGATTTGCTTTTAGGAATATATCTGTGCTCACATAGTAATTAGGTCCTATGAACACTATTTGTGATTCTTGAGAGATTGGATTCTTAGATAAATCTTTCTTGATGACAGAATCCTTGTAGGTAGGGAGGATACTTAGTGTGTTTCACATTCAACTTGGTTAGTGTGTCTTCTCTTATTGATCGATACATTCTCTCCTAAGAGAGGTTGATAGATCACGTGGGGTTGACATCATGAGCTTTGGTGAATCAAAATTGGTCAGTTTGCCTTCTCTTATTGATTGATACATTCTCTCCTCGGAGAGGTTGATAGATCACGTGGAGTTGGCATCATAGACCTCGATGAAGCAAAACTTTGTCTTAGCGTGTCGGATTAATTTGCCTGCTTTGTTTGGGTTAAAAGTGAAAAGGTGTCAAAAACTTTGGATTTGGAGCCAAGTCCCCTTGTGGTATACTATGTGAGTCATCTTTAGAGAGGGTTAACCATAGCAGACAATCCCTTCACAAGGCAAACTGCGTTGATGGAACCTCAAGCGGTCATAGCCATTTTCACTGTGGTAGTGACAGCCGCTATATAAATGTCCTTGTGGAAGAAATCTCCATGGGTATGGTTCATTGTTGAGTTGTCAGATCTCCCTAGCAGCTCCTGAAGATTAAGTTCTCGGACTGTGTCAAAACCCTGGTGCGCTGGGATTGGAGTTCACCCCTTTGGATCATAAAAGTTGTAGAGTCAAACCATTACTAAAAACCCTAGTGAGGCCAAATTTTCATTTTATAGGGTATATGTGCGTTATTGCAAAACATTTTTGGAACATACACAATTAGCGCTTTTGAGGATTAGAACGAATAAGTCACTTGATTGTTCATGGGCAAGGTTGCTTTTGCCCTTGTTCATTGTTTTCAAACATGCTTGAAATCACTTGCTTGCTATTTTGCGTGCTTGTTTATCTATCTAGTTACTAAAAATGAACAAATCTATTACAATCTTCAAATCTAGACATTGAAATTTGAATATCTGAAGTCAAATTCTTTTCTGGAGTCAAAAGTCACCTCAAGAGGTCAAAAAGTCATATGAGTTTCCATCAAGTGTCGTTTCATTTCATACCCACTGTCGTACGAGCATTTGCAACTATCGTACAAGTTGTGCAACTATCATTTCATAGCTCACCCACTGTCATACGAGTTTTTCAGAGTGTCATTTGGGAAATTTTTGAAAGTTGTCAGAAAATTGTCAGGATTGCCAGATATTTAGCTCTTTCAGCCTAGTTTCAGAATTTGTCGAATGGATCATTGTGTCAGCAATAGAGTAGTAGCTATTAAGAGTCCAATCATTTTCTTAAAGTGACCTTTTGAATCTGATTCAGCCTTCTGTCTAATCGATTTGAGTCTTTATCATCTCGTGTCAAAACCTTGTCATAACTATCAATCTTCAATCAATCAATCATCAAAACGACTAAGTGTTGTGATATCTTATCCGCTATCTTTTGGGAACCTACCCATACGTCTAGGGCACAGTATCCTTCATCCACGTCTAATCAAATCTTCAAATCAATCAAACCTTGACAAGGTTGCGTCATCTGATCATCTTGATTCAATTCATTCTTCAGTTATCTGAATCTTATTCTTTTGTTTCACTCAAAGTTGATGGTGGAGATTAGAGCTTCCTCTCACAAGAAATCTATTACCACTATCCAAAATCCAAATTTTGAGCAACTCATCAATTCTAGTCTTTACGAGGACGACGGTCTTGGAAACTATCAATTGAAATTTGGTTACGTACCCCCTCCATCGACTCACGGAGGTACTCAACATACCCCTCATCAATCTAATCTAGGGAGTCCACAAACTCCTACCATGTCTCAAGCAGGGACAAATTTTGGCTCTCAAAGAGCTCAATCTCAACATGGTGCAGATCAGGAACCCACACCTGAAGAAATTGCTCGCTACCAAAATGACGATGAATTTAACAAGATGATGAGACATTTCTTGACAGAAAATAGAGAAGCCTACTTTTTACAACTAGCTCATCAAGGAGCTAAACTTCGTCCCAACTTTAATGTTGAAGATATCATTACGCATGAGGAAGAAACTCCACTCACAGCTATGATGAAATAGATACATGCTTTACAAGTCAAATTTAATAATCTTAAGAAAGAAAAGGAACACAAAGAGTTCTCCATGGAAGCTCTATGCCCTTTTCCTTTTGACAAAAACTTGTATATGCCACCATTTCCAAAAAGATTGGAGATGCCAAAGTATGATAAGTATGATGGACACTCTGATCCTCAAGATCATGTCAGAAAGTTCTATACGCAATCCATAGAATTCATGCATGAACCAACCTATCTGATGCATCTTTTTCCTAGATCTCTGGGCGGAGCATCCATTCAATGGTTTTCAAGATTGCCTCCTATGATCAAAACATTTGAGGAATTGATTAAATTGTTTTATCAATAATATTCTTACAATATTCAACATCTGGTTACCATGATTGATATTTGTAATCTCAAGCAATATCCAGGAGAATCATTCCTAACTTTCCTCAAAAGGTGGTGAAAGAAGTTCTCTCTATATGCTAGACCAATTCCTGAAATGGAGAAACTTGAAATATTTATCAATAACCTTGTTCTAGAGCTCAATTATCCCTTACAAATGCAAGATCATACATCTTTTGACAAAATGGTGGATAATGCTATCAAAATTGAAAAAGTGCTTGTAAAAAAAGTGGAAATCACACTCCAAAAAGACAAGTACAAATCTGGATCTAGTTCCAAAGACAAGAACAAAAATTGGAACAAGAACAAAGGCATCGTCACAGATGGCATTGTTGACACTATACGTGCCCCATCAAAGGCACCAGCTTACAATCTCACTCTTGGCACTCAAGCCATTAAAGCTTCCGAGCAAAAGTCTTCTCAACCATCTCAAAGGAAGCCAGAATTCAAAAAATGGGATAAACATTGAAAATTTACTCCTCTAGGAGAGTCTTTAGAATCGGCTATGAAAACTCTACTAGCTGATAAGATTATCTCTTTACCACCAATCCGACCGAATGCTCAGGACCCCAAACCGATATGGTGGAAGGATAATGCATTCTATGATTTCCATCGGAGTAAAGGTCACAAAACTAGTAGTTGCTACCACTTGAAGCATACCATTCAAGATCTGATCGATAGTGGAGACATCACAATTGAAAATCCCACGAGCAATAATGATCATACAACATTCACAAAACCATTTCCGAAACATGGTCAAAAGGTTTCAACTTCTCAACCTAATATGGGGGCAAAAGTCAACTATGCTTACCCTAGAAATAACACTGTCATCAATATGGTTGAACCATGTCTCTCTGAAAGTTGCAATGTCATCACAATCATACGAAGAGATAGAAATCATTCCTTAGCTAACGCAGTTACTCGATCAAAAGCTCAAATGCATCTGAAAGCACAAATCCTAGATTCATCAAATGTCCTGAAGGTTCCCTTCAATCTTTCATCTGCTTCTAAATAGAAAGCTGCTTCCAAACCTCCCAATCCAAAGGATACAAGGCCTATGTCTTATATCATTGTTCAACAACTCTAGCACACTAATGCAAAAATCTCCATGTTTGAGTTGCTTCGAATATCTCCAGCTCATAGATCCATTCTCAATAAAGCTTTGCTCGGTTCCAATGTTCCTGATGACCTTGATTTAGACAAGTTCCAGACTATGGTTGGACATCTTACATCTCCGCAATATATCTCCTTTTCAGAGGAAGATGAAAACTCCTTGAGTCACCCACATAATCAGCCTTTGCATATAGAAGTCTTGATCCAGAACCATAGAGTCAAACGTGTGTTGATAGATGGGGGCGTGGGCCTAAACATTTGTTCTTATAGCTTGATCACATAATTGGGATTTTCAGAATTGGCTATTGATCCTAGAAAGAAAATAACTATCAAGGCCTATGATGAACAAGAAAGATCTTCTAAAGGCACCATTATCTTACCTATCAGAGTGGGTCCAGTTATCAAAGATACCATCTGTCAAGTGCTTGATCTACCTTTGGCCTACAACGTCCTTCTAGGGAGACCGTGGATACATGAAATGCAAGCCATTCCTTCTACATACCATCAATGTTTGAAGTTTCCTTATGAAGGAGTCGAGGTTAGTATCCCAGCAGATCTGAATACAACTTGCAACACCTTGAAGGAAAGTGCCGATAAGCTTGTACCTAATAACAAAGAATCTCCCATAGAGCCAACTAAAGAAGCATCCACATCTAAAATGGAAGATCTTGCCAAAGAGCTTAATATCAAAGAAAATAGTATGGGAGAATAAACTATCGAGCCAGTCTTATCTTTGACATCTCTCCCTATCTCGCCTAAGTCTTATGGGAAATCTTTGAAACAATCCAAGCCCAAATCTCAGGAACCTCTTGAGGCATATAAAAACACTTTTGTAGCAAAACAAGTATCCAAGCAAGAATTTGAAGAGGATGAAGCTATGCTATCATGGCTATACAAAGATGAATCTGATTCTCAAGTTGTTCAAACTAGTAACTCTGTTGTATCCAAACTCCCTTCCAAGTTATATGGTCTAGGAGGTAAATTAATAGCTAAGATGGGATATTCAGGTCAAGGACCTCTAGGAATTAGAGGAAAAGGTCTTGAGGCACCCCTCCCACATCCTAGTAGAGAAAATAAAAATAAAATTGGCTTAGGATTTAAGAAGAAACCCTATCACCTCAAAAGTAATTGCTCACATGTCATAGAGTAGATCACACCAAGGGAACCTCTTCTTAAGAAAGAAGAAACAGAACCATCTGACAGTGATTCAGATAGTTCAGAACTAATCCCCTATGAAAAATTGCCTAAAGAGATCAAAGACCTTCTTGATGATAAAGATGATCCTATCAAAAGAATTAATGTAGTAGAAACAGAAGAACCTACTATCAATCAAGAGATAGTTGCACCACAAGAACCAGCTAATCTCGAAAACAATCAAGAAGAGGGAAGTAGTAGTGATTCTGAGATAGATTCCCATGAGTATGAATTCAAATCAGAATCTGAGGGTAACCCTTCTTGGGGTATTCATCCTGACTTTACTCATGTTCTAAGATTTCCTAGAGATCCTGAATCAGAAGCTGAATCAAATGACTATGAATGGGGAGCCATTCCAGAACCAAATGAGCTTATCACAGAGAAACATGTTGATGTTATTCACCAATATGCACCTCAACCCAACGTAAGTCTAGAGAGAAATGATGAACCTATCGAGTCTGATCCACCTATGGCTGAATTGGACTCCCACGATGACATTGAGCCTATTCACAAATTGGATGTCTTAAGTTGTAGTATCACCTTGGAACTTGCACGTCAGGTTAGGACCAATGATGATAGATCAATATCCGTAAACACCATATCCCAAGCCTTTCCCACTTTGAATATCCAACACCCTGATCTTATTGACCAAACTTCCACAAACCCAAACCATGGTATTTATACCTTCCTGAATGACTATACCCTTGCCTGCTACCTCAATGCAGTTGAGCCTATGAGTACTTCCATCAGTGAACCGAGCGTCAACATGACCGAGTCAGACATCAAATATCTTAGTCAGAAAAACAAGAGTAAAAAGAAAAAGAAAAAGAGTTCTAAGGGTGAAAACCACTTTGTGGTAGTCTCAGAACTGACAAAAGTAAAAATAAAAGACGTATCCAAAGGTGAAAACCTCTCTGAGGCACGTAAGGATGAGATATTTGATGTCCTTCTGAGTCATTTACAGGACAGGTCTCCAGTTCTAATTGAGCCCACCCAATCCATCAATTTGGGTACAACAAAGGAACCACAATTGGTGCATGTAGCACAATCCTTATCAGAAGAAGAGAAACAGAAATTTACTACATTCTTGACAGAAAAAAAGATCAACTTTGCATGGAAGTATTCAGATATGCCAGGGTTGGATCCAAATCTTATCATGCACCATCTATCCATTGCTCCTAGAGTAAAACCGGTCAAGCAAAAATTGAGAAAGATGCATCCTCATGTTGCACTTTTAGTCAAAGCTGAATTAGAGAAACTCCTAAAAGCTGGATTCATCCGCGTCATAGACTATGCTGAGTGGATCTCCAACATTGTACCTATTTCTAAACCAGATGATTCAATCAGAGTGTGCACAGACTTTAGAGATGTGAACAGAGCATGCCCTAAGGATGATTTTCCACTGCCTAACATTGATATGATAGTGGACATGACTGCGGGATATGAGATGTATTCCTTAATGGATGGCTTTTCTGGATACAACCAAATCAAAATTGCTCCAGAAGACCAAGAGAAAATTGCTTTCACATGTGCATGGGGAACCTTCTGTTGGAATGTTATGCCATTCGGACTCAAAAATGCTGGAGCTACATATCAAAGAGCAATGACATCTATTTTTCATGATATGATGCATAGAACAATGGAGGACTATGTTGATGATACCTTGGCAAAATCAATGATCAGAACTGAACATCTAACTGACTTGAGCATGATCCTAGACAAAATGGAAAAGTTTAATCTCTGACTAAATCCTAAGAAGTGTGCTTTTGGTGTCACTTCTGGAAAGCTCTTAGGATACATAGTTTCAAAAAAAGGCATTGAAGTTGATCCGGATAAAGTCAAGGCTATAATAGAGATGAAACCTCCCACAAATATCAGTCAAATGAGGACGTTGCAAGGCAGAGTTCAATCTATCAGAAGATTCATATCACAGCTAGCGGACATATCAAAGCCTTTTACAAAAACATTACATAAAGGTGTGACCTTTGCATGGAATGAAGAATGCAAGAACAACTTTAACCATATCAAGAAGTATCTATCAAATCCACCTATCTTGATGCCTCCTATTCATGGGAAGCCATTGATCTTGTATGTCTCTACAACAACCACATCACTGGGGGCATTGCTAGCGCAACATGATGAAGACAAAAAGGAAAGAGCCATTTATTACATAAGCAGAACATTGGTGGCATATGAAAAGAACTATTCTATGATTGAGAAATCTTGTCTCGTTGTGATCTTTGCATCACAAAAACTGAGACACTATATGTTAGCTCATACCACGCATCTAGTAGCAAAAATTGATCCACTGAAATACCTACTAAGCAAGGCTGCCCTCACCGGTAGACTGGCTAAATGGGTCATGCTTCTAAGTGAATTTGACATTGAATATGTTGAAAGAAAAGCTATAAAAGGTCAAGTTATTGCTGATCAACTAGCAGATGCACCCATGTTTGATGACACACCAATGCAAATGGAATTTCCAGACTCATCTATTATGCACCTATCTTCTAGAGAATGGCAATTATTCTTTGATGGCTCCTATACACAGAATGGATCTGGAGCAGGCATATTGTTCCTAACTCCCCAAGGATACTCAATCCCCAAAGCATTCTGATTAAAGTTTCCTTGCACAAACAATATTACGAAATATGAAGCCCTTTTGAATGGTATGAAAATAACAATTGAATGGAGAGTAACAGAGCTACACATTCATGGAGACTCTCAACTTGTTATTCATCAAGTCAATGATGTGTACCAAACTAAAGATGAAAAGCTCATTCCTTACAAAAGAATGGTCGATGATCTTAAGAAATATTTCATCTCTATCACATTTGAGCAAATTCCTAGAACAGAGAACAAGGCTGCTAATGCACTGGCAACACTATCTACTTTATTACAGCAGCCTGAACATGAGCTACGCTATGAGTTCTTGGTGGAAGCACTCTCTTATCCTGCATATGACTCCCCCGAAACTCGCATGATTTGCACTGTTGTAGGTCATGATTCATCCTGATATAAAAACCTATTTTCCTATCTCTAAGACCAAATCATTCCCGATACCTTCAACCGTCACGAAAAGAGATACCTTATCCGTAATGCCTCCTGATATGTCATCATTGGTAATGATCTATACAAACGAGGTCTAGATGGTACGCTACTTAGATGTTTAGAATGGGAAGAGTCTCAACATGCATTAGAGGAAGTCCATGATGGTATTTGTGGGTCACACTCGAACGGTTTAACACTAGCTCGAAAACTTATTAGGGCTGGGTACTATTGGCCTGAAATGGAGAAAGAGGCTATCAAATTTGCTAAGAATTGTCAAAAGTGTCAAGTACATGGCAACCTAATTCATGCTCCGGGGAGGGATCTAATCCCCTTTACAACACAATGGCCTTTCCATCAATGGGCATTTGATCTTATCGAGATGATTCATCCTCATTCTTCTAATGGGCATACCCATATAATCACAGCCACAAATTATTTTACAAAATGGGTAGAAGCAGTCCCTTTGACACAAGCAACTGGAAAGCAGATATCGATGTTCATCTTGAACTATATCATATGCAGATATGGGATCCCTCATTCCATAATCACAGATAATGGTGGGCAATTCAGGAATAAAGACCTCAATGATCTATGTGCCAAATTTAAGATCACCCAACATTGGTCTTCTATCTACTATCCACAAGGGAATGGACAAGCAGAGGCTTCTAACAAAAATCTATTGAAGATCTTGCATAGAACAGTAAACAAAACCGACAGAGACTGGCATCTCATGATTAATCCAGCTCTATGGGCCTACAGAATAAGTATTAGAACACCTACTGGGGCTACACCTTTCACTTTAGTTTATGGGTCTGAAGCGGTACTACCTATTAAGGTTGAAATCCCATCACTCAGAATCAGAATGTATGGTCTAGTAACTGATGATGACTACATAGTGTCTAGGTTACAAGAACTGGAACTACTAGATGAGCGCAGACAAGCAGCGTATGATCATCTCAGAGTATATCAGAAGAGAATGTCTAGAGGCTACAACAAGAAAGTCAGACATAGAGAATTTCAGGTTGGCGATCTAGTCTTGAGAGAAAATCTGAAAAATCAATCCCATCGAGAACGCAAGGGGAAGTTCGAACCCAATTGGTTGGGTCCCTTTGTCATCACTGCTACTTTTGGCTCTAGTGCCTATCAACTCTCAACGACTGAAGGAGAATAGCTTCAAGAACCAATCAACGTTCTCCATCTAAAGAAATTCTATGCCTAAGGCATTCAGTCTATGGTTAAATATCCTGAAAAAATCCTAAAAATTAGAAAAAGTCTTGAAAAAATGAACATCTTGGTGAAAACCTAGCAATAGGCACCTTGATGATTCACAAAAAATATCAAAAAATATCAAAAGTACAAAAAAATTAAAAAAATAAAAAATACAAAAAAAAATGGAAAAAAAGAAAAAGTGCCTTGGTGAAAACCTAGAAACAAGCGCCTTGGTAGCAAAAATAGAATCTCTGCCAAGATGGTGAAAACCTGGCAAACGGGCGCCACTTGTTCAAAACGCTCCATCTATCAGCACAATCTTGGTCTTTCCCATCTTTCAGTCTTGCTTTAGTTTGTACATATCTCCCGGTTTGTTTCAACATTTTTAGTTTTCAATAAGTCGGTTTGTCCACCAATCTGCTCAAGTGTCTGTATCCTATCAATGTTCAAAATTGGAGGCAATCAATGTCATATCCTATGGTCTCCAATATATCTTAGACGTATCATATCCAGTCAGAGTCCTTTGAAGCTCCATTTGAGTCAGTCAAGTCTGTCTTGTCTCCAGAAAAGATTTTGCATCTACAACAACGCAATCAACATCAAACATCAAACTGAAAACAATCTATGCTTTTTTACATGCTTTTATCTCCTTGTATGCTTACTGATTCACATTGAGATTTTTGCATATTGTGTCCCTTCGAGCCGTTCGATGATGTCCTTTATAGGATTTAGAGAGTGATGACTGGGGGCATTATCTTTTCTTTGTCTTCTGCTTGTATGTGAAAATCTAACAACTTTGAAAATTCTAGATTGAAATGGTGTCCGACTGTAAGAGCCTCTATCTCGAATTGGATGGCCATGCGTACCTCAACCATTGATACCCGGATGATTCAAGAAAGTTTGATCTAACTATTGTCTTTTTGAGTGAGTTCTTTCTCCTACTGTGAAACACAATCTTGCCTAAGGATGTGAATGATAAAGGGTCACTACGGGTAATTCACATTGGATTTAGAATGATCTCTTGACTCTTTGATGTGTTTGCAATGCAAGGCGTATTCAGGTCATCACGACATTTATGTTTTGATGCTTATATAAATTGCTATATCAACATGGACATGATATTCAGGTCATCCTGGCATTTGTGCCTTGGTGCTTATATCTAATCCGACATTCAGAAAATAAAATCAATATTCATATATCCATGGTTATTCACTAGTGGATGTTGTATTGATTCTGGCACATACAAATTGATATTCATATGTCCATGGTTTCATAGCCAGTGGGCATTGTATTGATTTATCCAGCTACCAAAAAGTTCAATGATGATAACAAATCGACATATGATCAGTGACTAGGTCCTAGGTCTTAGGTTGCATTTCATTTTGCATGTCTCATTGCATTTTGCATGTTTGCATGATCTCACAATGATTAAACGAACTTCAATGCTTAAACGATTCTTCAAATCGCATCTTCAAGTCTAACAAGAGCTAAATCTCACACGAAGGTTCCTCCAATGAAACAACAAGTAGAATCCTTTTTCGGGATCAAAAATTGAAATCTGAGATCATTTATCTTATTAACTACTTGCATATTTGACCTTCAATCATCACAGAAATCCATAATTCAACTTAACTGATTATCTAACATCAAACTATCAAAATTTCAACTTGGTCAACCATGGTCAACTCATGATCAAACCTAGTCAAACTTGGTCTCCAAGACCTCTAAACGATGCAGAATGCATTCACCGGATGTGTTTAACCACTTCTCAAATCAATTAACATGCTTCTGAATTCTCAACGCTGACTTTTCTTGTCAGATTTCAATTTTAATCCCGAAGGGGGCATAGTATTGCATATCATTCAAAGTCTGTAATCAAATTTGAAATCATATCTTTATTTCTATCAATATCTTTCATCAGTGATCAAGACAAACAATCACGTCTAGTTACTGATTCATCAAAAAAGTCCTCATTGCTCGGGGCAAATCTATCATCACTTGGGGCATATTAGATTCATCAAGATCCATATCAATCTGGTATTCTCCTAATCTTGTAAATTGTATCAATTTTTGCAACCATCAGATCATAGTGTTCTTTCCTTCGTTCTTCGGCAACTGAAGGGTTTGGATGTGATACCTGCTAGTTCTGCTAAGACAATCGAGTCTAGAACGGGTCACTCACTTCTTTGCAATCCTAAGGTTTGGAATCAGGCATTTTGACACTTTTTCGCAATCATAGGTTCATTTGCTGTTATCTTTGGTCATTCAGGACCTATTATCTCCATATCAATTCAATATCAATCAGCTTCTATCTCATATCAATTATCAATTTCAAACATCAGTTTCATATCTCTATCAAACACAGACTTTCTTTGAACCACTGCGCTTCGCACAGTAATTCAAAGAGGGGCAAAATATAATACCCCAAAAATGGGCTATAAGTTCATTAATCTCCTATATCAACAATTCGAATGAAATCGACATAGAAGTCCTAATCTAAGGCACATCTAAACATCATCGAATCCTAATTGATTATCTTAAATTCTGCATCGGGAAATATTCCTAGTAATATTCCTAATCATCATAATTATCTTTAATTTTATAATTATTTGGCAATAAATCACATTTATCCTAAAGTTTGATTAATTGAATATTTTCATATTTAATTAATTAGATTTAATATTTGCCACTTAATTGTGTAATTAAATTTAATTCTATCTATTATTAATTGTATTATTTAATTTTGACAATAAATCTAATATCATATGAATAATTGATTAAATTCTTATTTAATTAATTAAAGCAAGTTGTCATTATTTAATAATATAGTTTTTAATAAAAGTTTGATTAAATAATTGATTAACCCATAAATCAATTGTTTTATTTTTAAAAGCAATTAAGTTGGAAATAAATCACTTTATTATTAAATTAATTCATAAATAAAACATGCACAATCACAAAAGCAAACAACTATCAATTATCAATTAAAGCTAAACTCTATTTTGAGTTAAACTTTGCTTTTGCATGTTTTTGTGAGTTAATTATCTTTTATTTAAAAATAACTCAAAAATCAACCTGAGTTATTTGAGTGATTTATGGCTTTTTCCCATGCACCTCCAAAGCCCTAGATTTCTATAAAACCAAGGCTCAACTCTTCATAATGGATCTCTCATATATCTCATATTTTGCACAATCACGCTGGAGAATTGCAATTGGAAGGCTCAAAGCTTATTGTGAATCAACATTGTTGTGAGATCAATTTCAAATTCATAGCTTTCATATTATTGTTAGAATCTTCATTCTCATATCATATCATTTCTAGATTAGCATTGCATATCATTTAGCATAGATTCATATCATTGTTAGATCAATTTTCATATTAGCATAGATTTCATATCAGTTTTCATCATTATTATTGCATATAAATATTAAAAAAAATTAGATTAATTGCATTCATATTTCATATTAGTTTTGCATTCAAATCCTTCGTTTAGGTGTCGTCTAGGTCACTGATCTCGATAACAATCTGAGAACATTAATCTCGCACCTACTAGAAGGCAGTAAATCGCTTGGTTAGATAGCTTTCAATTTTGCACGATTTCGATTATAGCTAACATCTAATATTTTACTGAATTGTTGTGTCTCCAGATCAGGTACAATTTTCACACACACACGTAGATCTTAGATTTAGGTCAGATTCATCGAATCTTTCCATCATTATGTTCTTCATCCTTCCTTCTAAATACGTCTCCAAACTTCTCTTTGAATCCGCAAAAAAATGATTTACCATGCATTAAATGCTCCATACAATTCATTAATAATGTCAACACATTTTACATATCTCAAGAATTCAACTATGTCGGCTGAGATTCTCAATTCTTTCTCCAAATATAATTTATTGACACTTGGTCAATAATGTATTCTTCTCGGTCATCTCTGCATATCTCGGTCATCACTATAAACTGTCATCCTCAGTAAACACTTTCTTTGCTTGATAATTTTCCGTCGCTCGACAATTACTGATATTCGGTCAACACTAGATTTATTCGGCATATACTAGCGCTCAGTCAACACTAACATCACTCGGCTTAAACTAGATTTCTTCACTTTTGCTCGGTTAAGCCTATCTCTTGAGTCTTTCTTCTTACTTAGATAAATGATACATTATCTTACCAATGTGCCAACTAATCAAGTACCCATTGAAGTATCAAATAACTCAACCTTTCCTTAGGTTCTCTTGTTATCTCCTTTTCCAAATCATCTTCATCAATCAATAGATATGGTACTATCCTAGATAGAAACTGTTTTACTAGTTAAGGTCTGACATCAATGACAATATAACAATTGTTTCAATTGTAGTTTCCAATACTAACATGAAATCAAGATAAACCAAATGGTCAAAGGATTATAAACATAATCCACTCTTATAACTCAAAATAAACATACTAATGCACAAATGACCACAAACAAGACAACTAATGAAATATGCATCAATCGCATGGATATAGACAGTCCATTAATGACTCATCACTGCAAATGTATGGGTGATCAGTCCACAACCTGTATGACTCACGATCTAAGCAATGAAGGATGCAAACTCTTTATCACATTAGTAATTTTACAAAGAGAAATGAGAGAGACAAAACCATAATCCAAGTAGGACTTCAAGTACCATAATCAAAGAATCATAAAGGATATAATAATCTAAACCAACAATAACAAACCAAATATTGGCATATGCTAAAAAAAAAATTGAACTAAGGGTTATGAGTGAGAAAAATATATTGCCTTCCAAATATATGATATCCAACAAATTTCAAGAAGGATATCAGGAACACCACCCTTAGCATGAGGAAAAAAATAATCAATTGAATGAGTTGATAAACATTAATTGAAGTAAGTGCATCTCAAACATAGGATGGAGGGAAACTCGACGATTCCCTTCGTAGAATACAACAATTGAGTTAACCTTGAAAATTGGGCTCCCAATACAACTTACAATAAAGTGCATATCAATCAATGGTATAAAACCATAAAATGCCACCATGAGCATATAAGAGATGCTATAAAAGCATAACATTGCAACTAAGTGCAAATCAATAGATCATATGGAACCCATAAACAAATGCAACTATGTGCATAACAATAGATCATAAAAACTGATAGCAATTAATGCTAAATAATGAAATCAATAATAATCCACAAGAAGGCAATATTGTTAGATAACTCATAATACTAGAAAAAAATAAAGTTGAGCAATGCATGAATTAAACACATGGCACATATCAAAAAGGGTTAGGGACATTATAACAAACTGTAAAGGCATGACGAGATTGATTACCATTACTTTTCTAAGAGTTGTGATTATTTTGATTCATAGGTTTCTTATCTTTTTGTTTTTTAAAGCAATTGTTGGTCACATGACCATCTTTCCCACAATAGGTGCAATGGGGTCTTTTATGAGGACGATTATTTTGATGGTTATTTAAATGATTATTATTGGTATGATTATTAGATCTAAAGTTAGGATTTTGATTTTTAGAAATGAAAGCATGCTCACTAGATTTAAGAGTACCAAATTGAATTAATTTTGCTTCTTCTTGACGCAATAAGTTTTGAAATATAATATAGGTTAATTGAGTTGCTAAACTAGGAATAGCTAATTGAGAATGAACATTAATAATAAATTGTTGAAACTTCCTAGGAAGACACATCTTTAAAATAATATGAATCAATCTAATATCATCAATAGTAATTCATAAACCATTTAATTGACTTTTCATTGAATCAGACTTTAGTAAAAACTCATCCATCATTTTAAAATCAATGTACTTGAGATCTTCCAATTGATCTTGGAGTTGAATCTTTCTAGATTTATTCGGACTGTTGTAAATATTTTCCAAAATGTCCCACACTACATGGGATGTAGTACAATTAGAAATAAGAACATATAAATCTGGATAAAAAGAGATGCCAATGAGGCCAAGTGCCTCCTCATTTTTGTCATCCCAAGCATCTATATCATCTTGAGCTGTAGAGGTGGTTGGAGGAGTCACACCAGTGGAAATATCTAAAATGTGTTTAAATTGAAATATAAATGAAATATGCATTTTCCATGCATGATAATTTGTACTATTTAACTTAATTTCAGGGATAATTGTAGACATGATGAAATAAACATAAATGGAGTTAAATTATTAGAATGACTAAGTGCATAAAGGAGGTTAGAAACAGTAATAATAAAGGCCTAATGAATTTAAAAATGCAATTTAACTTAATGTTAATAACACTATGAATCACTAAAATTCAAAATTAATTTTTTGCTTAAATTTTTGTTAAATGATTAACATGATTAAAAAAAAGAATAAATAGATAAATAATGTGATAAATACTAATTAAAATAAAATTTAAACAAAGGAGTAAATGATTATAACTTTTAAAGGTAAGTTTTAAACGCTATTAAAATGTTATAAAAATGATTTAAACTAATTAAAAACAATAAATTAAATGTTCTTGCATTGAGAATAATGATAATGAACAATAATATAATAAATGGACAATAATATAATGAACAACTTGAATTTAAGTAATGTTAAACTAATATGAAATTTAAACAAATGAATTTAAAAAAATAGTCAAACTTATTTTGTTTTTAAAAGTCAACTAATATTCAAATTAAGGCTAATCTTAGCAAATAAACTTAATGAGAGCAGAGAATATCACTCAAAGAGGGGAGTTGGTTGTCCAAAAGATAGATATACTCATGCAATGTAAGAAGGACTAGTTAAAGGCTAAATGAAGGAAGACAAGTCTCACGCAACAGAGAAGGAACTCATGCAAAGAGGGAAAGATTGGTTGGAGAAAGCTTAAGGCAAAGATCAAGCAAGAGAAAGACAAAGCAAGGTTGGAAGAGAGAGAAATAATGACTAGTTTGTTCACGAAATAATGATTGGTTTTCTCATGAAAAAAATGGTAAAAAAAAATACAAGAAAAGGAAATACAGTCCTAATGCGGGGGGCATATCTCACAACTGAACAATTGGATCGAGCTAAGATTTGGATATGTTGGTGATAACCCAATTACGAAGGATCTCACTCGAGCGATTGAGAAAATTTTGATATGTTCAAAAGTTATAGATGACTATGTACGGATCTATCATAAGTTGAATGGTTAGAATAATAAAATAAATAAAACATAATACACGTGCAATAATAAAGATAAGAATAATAGAGATAAAATAATGGAGATATGCCTGAACAAATGAAATAACCTTTGCATGCACAGAGATTATAAAAAAATAAAATATATGCCTACATGATCATAGATTAAAATAACACAATAAGAGATTGGAGATACGTCTGCAGAAAAAAGAAATAGTCTGTATGCAAAGGGATTAGAAAACCCAAAATATAGATTGTTTTGAATCCTGCAATAGAGATTAGTTTTTAAACAAAACTGATTAAAATATTCTACAAAAAGGTTAGAAAAATCCAAGGATAAGCCTTGTGCTTTCCCGACTAAGGCTATCAAAAAAGTGCAACAAAGAAATGGGTTTGGCGGTAAACTAGCCAAACAAAAAAAAATTCAAATGCAACTCTTTGGTGGCAAGCCAACCAAAAAGGGTTAGAGAATTTAGAAAAAAAAAACTACAATAAAATCTGCAACACAAAGAAGTTAGCAAAATGAATCTAAGCTAATCTCCCAAACAAAAGTCTCTAAGAGGTGTGCTCCCAAGAATGGTAACTTTCAATCTACACTCAAAATAAGGATTACCAACCAATGCTCTGATACCATGTAAAGAATAATAAAAAGAGAAAGGAACAAAATAATAATCCTAGAGAGAGAGAATGAAGAATGGATAACCATGAGATAACCAAGAACTAGGAGCAAACCCAATAGCCAAAGAATAGAGACAACAAGATTTTGAAAGGGGAAAAGAAAAGAAAAACCCCTTTGATATTATGAAAATGAAAAAGCCTAAGAGAGAGAGAGATAGCTCATTACAAAAACTTCATAGAGAGAAAATAAGAGGAGAGCATCTCTTTTACAGAGATGAGGATAGGAGTTACTAAGTAACTCACCAATCTACGAATTCCATCATCCATAATGGGTGTGTGCAAAGTATCAAGTTCCTCTTAAGGAGGAAAAGCTAATTTTCTTATTAAAGAAATTACAAAATGTGACATGTCCTCCCACTTGGACTGGAAGACAAAATACAAGTAAGAATCTCCTAAATTAAAATAAAAGAGGATACCTTGGTTTATCCTCAATAAATAAATAATACAACCAAAGAAAGAATATTAATTCTAACACTTTTCCAATAACCACCATTATGATGCAGAACAATCAAAGATGCAAGTTCTTGTTCCAATTCAAGATACTTCCACCAAATCTGAGTATTTTAATCACGAAGCATCTTGTAGCAACATGAAAAATGACAAAAGGATGATGTAAATAGGTGTCATGTCTTGTTAGACTCTTAGAATAATTTTCATTATGTATTTGTAATTTCATTTCGGCAAATTACATGTAATGTAAACACAAGATGTAGTTGTATGTGATAGTATCACCTGCAAATTTATAACATCTCATCACATTATAGGACATCAGGACTTGCAATGTTGGATAATTCAACTGTAGGTAATTAGTTGTTGAATAAGTCTCGATTAGTTGATTTTCTCCCACTTTTTTCTATCAGCCTCTTACCTATAAATAAATGAGGGTGCTCTTTGTAATTTTATCTTTTGACAACACAAGAAAACTTTGTTAGTTTGTATATGCACTCTAAGACTTTGAACTTAGATGTAAATTTACTTGTTTTCAATAAAAGAGGCAGGTTGTTTTGAGACTTTGTGCCAATCCAAACTGTGATGTTTTCTTGATTGTGAGTTTTGGTTATTTTATTCATAAGGGATTTGAACTCAATCTTGCAAAATTTGAGCTTCATATTGCATTCGGAGTTATAGTTTGTTTCCAAATTTGTTCTTGTAGACTTTGAGGTGTTTATCAAATTTGACGCTATTGTAGAACACACTGACAAGGAGGTCACTTGCAGACATTGTGTTGCTTTTATTTTCTAAGTTTGTGCATGCAAGGTGAAATATGTGCTAGAGACTTTGAGCTACACATGTGTTTCATTCTTGTTCTCAAAATCTCATAAGGAGCCATGGAAAGACTTTAAGCTTTCATTAGTTTCTTGGTTACATAAAATGCTAGTACGCCGAAGATTATTCTTACATCTAATCTTTTGTTTATCATAATTATTGCTCCAATAAATACTTTGTAAGTGAATTACACTATTGCTGAAAGATTATATTGTAATAGTAACATCTATTCAGAAATAAGAGAATAGGATGAATGTCCCACCCTGATTTAGCTTAGTGTAAATAGTAGTTAAGTGTTTTGTTGATTCCAGTAGCAATAAGAGAGGGGAGCCATCCTTGAGAAGTAGGAGAGATTGTGTCTCACATGTTGTAGCTAGAACCACTATTTTGCAATTGATATTAAAAACTATCAATTGCAACAAAAGTTACTCTAGAGAAGGCTCCATGTATGCTGGAGTATGATGATATTGTTTCAAAGATGGAACATGATGAACAAAAGATTATTGATAAGAGTTTGGATACAACAATAGAGGAGATTTTGGAGAAGGAAAAGAGTTCAAAAAAGAAACAATTAGAGGAGAAAAAGAATGAGGAGAAGACTACTAGATAAAAGAAAGATGATGAAATTATTGGTGGTGAATCTTCCAAACCTCCCAAAGATTCTCTTTCATATTTATTGAACCTTGAGTTGTAGTGTGAGCTAGTGGTCACAACAGAGGTATTGCAAGTGCCTATCTCCCAATGTCAAGTGGTCCTATCCTGGCTAACTCCCTTACACAAGCTTCACTGAGGTGATATCCTTCACCATTCTACTTGCAAGGAGTTTCTTAAGTCTCATATGTAGATTACAAAAATAATAGATGATGTTGTAAAGTCCTTCATGAAGGTTATCTGAAAGTGTAGATAGAAGAGTCTTTTAGTAGTTAGGAGTAGCTACAATTGCTACTTGAACGGTTCAAGGAACATGCTTTCAAAATGGAGGGTACAATTTTGAAGAATGTTGAAGAGAAGTGGAGAAGAAAATATTATAGTTAGTAAAAAAATGTACAAGACACATCTGGTTTCAAGAAGACAAAATATTTTGAGAAGAGTGAATGTAGTGGTCATGTACCAGTTTTATCATTGACGGTCTATTTCAAATAAGAGTATTAAGGATCAAATAGATATTGTTGAGTCTCAGATTGTACAATTAACCAATACAATAAATTTGAAGAAGGATGTGTATGGTAATGGTATGATACAAATAGAGAGCTTGTATATAAAATTGAATCTTTTGAATGATCAAAAGGAGAAAATAAAGAGAGTTTTGTCACCTCGAGGATATTATAGATTTTCCCCTCATGGTGAAATTCTTTGAGGATTCACATAAGATAGATCAATCAGTTAAGGTTGCTAGCTATAAAGTGGCAAATGATCTTCTAAAGATTGAAAAGTCAGTGCAAAATTTTGGCCTCTACTTGAGAAGATTGAAAGTCCACTTGGACTTTGCTCAAATTCATCCATAAGGGTATCATGCCAACATCTAAGTAAGTTGCTCATTTTTTGTCAGTAAGACAAGTTTATTACTGTATATACACATATAGATAAGTAAAAGACTTTTGTAGTGTAGTTATGATTTGCAATTTCATTCATTTTGTTCATTTCCTAATGGGAAGTTGATACAGTTAGGGGGAGAGACTTTGTAAGTGTTATAAGATGTATTGCAAAGATTAATAAGTATTGAAGAATGTTGTACATATGGAATTTTGTACTTAGGGGGGGTAATGCAAAAAACATAGCTTGTATAGTGATGTTGAGACACTCTTTGCCTTTGATATCAAATAGGGAGAGGTATTTGGATGATGTAGAGGTATCGCAAGTGTTTTTTTTAATGAAAAAGGGAGAGATTGTTACAAACATGAGTAAGTGTTGTCATTGATGTCAAATTTGTCACAATTGATGTCCACTAAGGTTCACAAGTTGAGTTTAGTTGTGTTCCTATTTGTTATGAAGTGACAATGTATCATAAGATTGCATATGTGTTGACATTGATGAATGGAGATTAATGGTGGTGATTGTAGATGATATATCTAGATGTTTAGGGTCTATTCTGGAGCATTGAAGAAGAATTAAGGTCTCAACAATAGAACTTGGCTATTCTGATGAATAGTATGTTAGATAGGGTTTAGTGTTTTGGTTTGCATTGTGTCACATTAATTCATCTTGTCTTATGGTTGTACTATGATGTTGGCAAATATAAAATAATATGGCTTCATGTTCCCATTCATTCCACAATTCATTTGGTATAGGTTTGAGTGTTAGTCATGTAGAGATATGGTACCTATTTATTGGAATGCTTTGCATTCTTTCACCTTCTAAAGATTTGGTGTTGATGTTCTATGATATAGTTATGTTGATATTAGGTGATGCTATGTTGTGCATTTGTAGGTGTCTTGGAGGTTTGCATCATATTTTGAGTATGTTCGGTTGGCTTACATTACTAGTTCTATCTTTTGAAGATGACTTGAGTAGTTTTGGTTCATGCAATAACATGCATAGTTAAAAGTAGTGATTTGGGATTAATAGGTGTTGAAGTATGTAGCTACGATAGAGACTTCATGAGCATTTTTTATTTTATTGCTCCTATCAATATTTTATATTCCTCCTCCTCATGTTCATGCGGAAGTATTTTATCCTGGCTTACCTTGGTGATGGTTGCCACAACACCTTATTTGTTTTAGTGTTCATTGGTATCTTTTGATGACATGGAATTTATGTGTAAGATGTTGAGTCATCACTGTCAGTGACTAAGCAGCTTCTTAATCACTGACGATGACTTCTATCTTATTTATGAGAGTCATTTTTGTTATCAACACCTTTGAATTCTTAATGTAAGTAATGCCTGACATTATGCGGTGGCAATTCACTTTACTTGGTGGTAAGCCAAGTAAAATGAAGCGTCACGATACAAGCTTCTTTTCTTTTGAATGCTCTTAGCATATGGGAAGTTCTTGGCATTCTCCATTGTGATTATTGAGTTTTGTTGTTGATTAGCGTTGTGCGTTGCTACTGTTCAGTGTGAAAAGACAGAGATTCACATCTTAGTTTTGCTTTTTGTTGCTAATCAATATATTATCAATATTGTCTGGTATCATTGATATTATGTTTCTTTAGCACCATATATATCTCAGTAGTATAATATTGTGATTCTGCATATTTTCTATTGATATTTTCTTCTTATCAGAAAGAGACATTTTGTATTCATGTTATGTAATGCTCGTCATATGAGCTGCATTATGTATGTTTAGTTGAGAATATTGTTTCATTTTTTAGTAGCATGAATCTATGTAAAGATACTCAGTGATTTTATTTTTAAAAAAAATAGAATCTATGATTGATCAAGAATAGGATCTTTGTAATCATTTTTGAGACTCTAAATAAAGGATTCATATTTTGGTTGGCTAGGTTTTTCATCCTCACGCAGAGGGTTTTCCCAAGATATTTTATCTATGTTCTTCTCTTGTTTTGCTTTTCAATTTTTACTGTGCAGATTAATATTTTGGTTCAAATTTCAACATGGTATTAGAGCGGGTCTGAGAGTTGTTCGATCGAGAACTAGGATTACTTTTGTATCAACCTTTGGTTATTCCTCATTGAATAGTTTATTCTCAGCTTGTGACAATGGTGAACGGTCTGAAAGTAGAGGACAGATTGGATGGTTCTTCTAATTATTCTTCATGGAATTTTAGGATCTTTATTACACTTGAGGAGAATGACCTGCTTGATTATGTGAATGTTGATCCAGATGAAACTTCAGATGATGCTGAGAAAATTCTATGGAGAAAGAAAAAAGTCATGGCTAAGAAGATTTTGATTAAATCAATGAAGGATCATTTGGTTCCCATTATTTCTAAATTGTCTTCCTCTAGAGAGATGTTTCATACTTTAAAAGATTTGTATGAGTTCAACAACACCAACAGAGCTCTAGCCTTGAGGCGTCAACTTCTGAATGTTAAGATGGCTAGACAGGAATCAATAGTATCATACTTTATGAAGATTACAAAGCTAAAAGACAAACTAAGTGAAATTGGAGATTTTGTACCAAATAAGGACTTAGTCATGCTTGTCATGAATGGAATTCCCCACTCTTGGGAATCATTCATTCAAGGCATCAGTGGGAGAGATGATCTTCCAAAGTTTGACAGGTTGAGAGATGATTGCATTCAAGAAGAATGCAGACTTGAAGCTTGAGGAAATGGAGATAAAAATCATCATGAAGATGATGATGTGCTTGATGCCCACACATCAGAAGGAAAAGGGAAGAAAGGGAATTTCAAGAGATTCAGAGATAAAAGTTCAGAATCAGCTCCTATCTCAAAGAAGAAGAAAATGGATCTTTCAAAGGTTCAATACTTTAGATGTGACAAATTTGGTCACTATGCTAGAGACTATACCTTAAGGCCAAATCAAGTAGTTGTTGCAAACGTTGAGAACTCTTCTCCTCAAAAAGAGTCAAGTGATAACTTTGAAGGGTTCCTATTTATTTCTACACTTTCGAGCAATGTACCTACAAATAGTGATACATGGCTGATTGATAGTGGGGCATCTCAGCACATCAGTAGTTACCATGATCATCTATTCAACTTGAAAAAAATGATTCTCATCTTCAAGTTATTATTGGAGATGATGCGAGCTATTTGGTTGGTTCTACTTCTTTTCAAGTGGATTTGGGAATTCCTCTACACTTAAGTGATGTCCTTTTTGTTCCTGGCATTAAGAGGAATTTGATTTTCATATCAACATTAGAAGACAAAGGTTATCATGTTGCATTTGTTGATGAAAAATTTCTTGCATGGAAGAAGAACTCCAACATTCAACCAGCTCATGAAATTGGAGTATGTCATGATAGCCTCTACAAACTTTTAGCCCATCCCATTCAAGCTTTGGCTCATGATACTTCAAGATCAAGTGAACTTTGGCACAAGAGGTTTGGACATCTAAATTTCTAAACTTTATCTTCTATGGAGAAAGCAATTGTTGGTTTTCCTAAGCTGAACCAAAACCATGAAGGAGTTTGCAAGGGATGTGCTCTAAGTAAGAACATTAAGAGCACTTCTCATTCTAGTGAAAGTAGAGAAAAAGATATCCTAGAATTAATTCATTCAAATTTATGTGGTCCTATGTCAGTTGCATATCTTAGTGGTTTTTGGTATTATGTTACCTTCATAGATGATTATTCTCAAAAGTGTTGGATTTACTTTCTCAAGTCTAAAGAATCTGATGAGGTGTTGTCCCGTTTTAAAGAATTTAAAGATTTGGTTGAAAATTTATCTAACAAGAAAATTAAGACTCTAAGATCTGATAATGGAGGAGAATGTGCCTGGTATCTTTCACACCTTTTGTGTTGAAGCTGCGATTAAGAGGGGGTTTTGTATCCCTTGCAATCCCCAACAAAATGGTGTAGCTGAGAGAAAGAACGAGACAATTTTTGAGGCAGTGAAGGCTATGATTCATGATCATGGCCTTCAAACCTTTCTATGGGAAGAGGCTTGCAAGATATCAGTTCACATTTAGAATAGAAGTCCTCACCAGATTCTAGATAACAAGACTCCTAAAGACACTTTTACAAGTATCAAACTTGATATCAGTTACTTTAGAATTTTTTGATGCCCTACTTATTCTCATGTTCCAAAGGAGAAAAGAACAAAGCTAGAACCATCTGGAAGAAAAGGCATTTTTGTTGGATATAGTGATTCTTCAAATGCATACAAAATATATATTCCAGGAGAAAGACAAATTGAAATCAGCAGGAGGGATGTCACTTTTGATGAAGATGCAGCTTACAGGAAATCTAGTGATTCTATCTTGGAATCCAATAGAGGTGATTTTGAGGTTCCTCAAGATTTAGATATGGCTTATCCGAATCCACCTTCTAAGATTCAGAGGGAGAATATAGATTTAGATGATCATGTTGATCCAATTGATCCAATGGATTCTACAGACACTTCAGTAGGTCCTAGTAATAATTCAGGTAATAAGAAAAGACCCTTGTGGGCTAGGAACATAATGGAAGAAGCTGAAAATTATGTAGCTCCTCATGTTACCTTCAGAGAGTAAAAGGATTCACAAGTATGTAGGTTATGTAGCATTGATGAGTCACATTTTAGCTTCCGAGACTTCTAGTGGTGAAGAAACTTCAAATAAGCAAGTATGAAAAGATGCCATGTTGGAGGAATATCAGTCTATCATTAAAAATGATATATGGGACATTGTTCCAAGACCAAAAGGTAAATCAATTGTTTCATCTAAATGGTTATTTAAAATTAAACATGCAACTAATGGAAGTATAGAAAAAGCATAAAGCCAGATTTGTAGTTAGAGGTTTTTCTCAAAAGGAAGGCATAGACTATGAAGAACCCTTTGCTTCAGTAGCTCGCTACACTTCCATTAGATCCATCATAGTTATTGCAACTGTGAAGAGATGGAAACTTCATCAAATGGATGTGAAAACAACCTTCTTAAATAGGGTAATTGAAGATGAAGTTTACATAGAGCATCTAGAAGGATTTTTAATTCATGACAAGGAGTCTCATGTATGTGGACTAAAAAAGGCATTGTATAGGCTCAAGCAAGCTCCCCATGCTTGGTATGAGAGAATTGATCATTATCTTTGGAGCTTGGGTTTCCAAAAGAATGATGTTGATCCTAATTTATACTTCAAGGTATGTGATGACAAAATTCTGATTTTAGTCTTGTATGTGGATGATTTATTTCTCACAGGTAATGATGATCTCATTAACAAATGGAAGTAGGATTTAGCTTTAGAATTTGAAATGAAATATCTTGGCATGTAGCACTATTTCCTTGGTCTTGAGATATGGAAAAGATCAAATGAAATTATTTTAAGTCAAGGTAAATATGCAATTGATATTTTGAAGAAATTTGGTATTTTAGAATGTAAATCTATGGTGACTCCCATGGAAGTAAATCCGAAAAGGTTACATGATGATGCAACTACTTCATATTTACTTGATCCTACTATATACATGCAGTTAATTAGTTCTTTAATATATTTGGTTAACACTAGACCTGGCATATGTTATGTAGTTAATATATTGAGTTAGTTTATGTGTGAACCAAGGCAAATCTATCTTGTAGCAGCCAAACATATATTGAGATATGTTTGTGGTACAGTAAGATATGGGTTGAAATACTCTTCTTCTATTGAGCTAAATTTGCATGGGTTCTCTGATTCAGATTGGGAAGGTTGTGTACCTGATAGAAAGAGCACCTTAGGTTATTGGTTCAGCCTTGGTTTAGCCACGATTTCCTGGTATAGTAGGAAACAATCTTGTGTTGCTTAGAGTACAACTGAAGAAAAATATGTTGCAACATATGTGGCTACAAGAGAAGTTGTGTGGCTTCATAAATTGCTTACAAGTTGATTTGGGCAATCTTTGGAACTACAATGATTATGTGTGATAACCAAAGTTGTGTGAAGCTTTTGGTTAATCCAGTGTTTCATGATAGAAACAAACACGTAGAAATTAAATTTAATTACTTGAGAGATGTGGTTTAAAGGAAAGTAGTTGAACTAAAGTACATTCCTACAGAGGAGCAGACTATAGACATTCTCACCAAGCCACTTCCAAGAGTGAAGTTTTTGTATTTTACAGAAAAGCTTGGCTTAATGGAGAATGATGCTCTTGTCGAGAGAGAATCTCAACCTTGGTGATTCATTTCTTATGATTAATGCATTCTTATCTGGGATAAGTTTGAGGTGAAAGCCCTTGTTCCACCCTCTACAAGTAGGCAAAGTGATAATGCATTCTTCTCTGGGAGAAGTTTGAGGTGAAAGCACTTGATCCACCCTCTGCGAGTAGGTATGGTGGAACCACCCTCTGCAAGTAGGCAAGGTGGAAAAGCATTCTTCTCTAGGAGAAGTTTGAGGTGAAATCCCTTGATACACCCTCTAGGAGTAGACATGGTGGAAGTCATGTGTGTGACTTCATGACTCATTTTGTGATTCTTTGATTCACCCTCTAGGAGTAGCTATGGTGAATATTTTTATATTTTTTGTTTCTTTGTTTCACCCTCTAGGAGTAACTATGGTGAATGTTGTTATGATAAGATAACAATTATATTGAAAATCTGTGATGAGATTATTTGTTGACATTTCTTCCTTGCATCTATGTGTACTTGTCATGAGGAGACATTGAAGATCTCTCTCTTGCTAAGAGGGAGTGTTGAAGTATGTAGTTGCGATAGAGACTTCATGAGCATTTTTGGTTCTACCGCTCCTATTAGTATTTTATATTCCTCCTCTTCATGTTTGTGCAAAAGTATTTTGCCTTGGCTTACCTTGGTGATGCTTGCCACGACACCTTATCTGTTTCGATGTTCATTGGTATCTTTTGATGACATGGAATTTATGTGTAATTTGTTGAGTCATCATCGACGATGACTTATATCTTATTTACGAGAGTCATTTTCGTTATTGGCACCTTCGGATTCTTAATGGAAGTAACATATGATCTTGTGCAGTGGCACTTCACTTTACTTAGCAGGAAGACAAGTAAAGTGAAGTGTCACTATACTGGCTTCTTTTTTTCTGAATGCTCTTAGCATATGGGAAGTTCATGGCATTATCCATTGTGATTATCGAGTTTTTTTGTTGATTATTGTTGTGTGTTGTTGTTGCTCAATGCAAAAAGATACAAAGATTCACATCTTATTTTTGCTTGATGTTGCCAATCAATATATTATTGGGACTATCTGGTATCATTGATATTATGTTTCTTTAGCATCTATATATCTTAGTGGTATAATATTGTGATTCTACATATTTTCTATTGATATTTTCTTCGTATCAGAAAGAGACATTTTGTATTCTTGTTATGTAATGCTCATCATATGAGTTGCATTATATATGTTCTGTTGAGAGTACTGTTTCATTTTTGAGTATCATGAATCTATGTAACGATAATCAGTGGATTTTATTTTTTTAAGTTGGAATATGTGAGTGATCAAGAATAAGATCTTTGTAATTAGTTATGAGACTTTGAATAAAGGATTCATATTTTTGTGGGTTAGGTTTTTCACCCTTAGGAAGAGGGTTTTCTCGGGATATTTTCTTTGTGTTCTCTTGTTTTGCTTTGAAATTTTTACTGTGTAGGTTAATATTCTAGTTCAAATTTCAACAATAGGAGGTAACTGACATGGTGTGATCCTTCACACATCGTGCGTTGTAGAAAGTATTTTGGGCCAACTGTTTATGTTTTACATCTAATTAGGTTGACCTAATTGATGTTATTGCATATTGCAAATGATATATAAGAGATGATATCTTTTAGAGGATTGTATGAGTTGTATGAGGTGTTGTGTATGGTGTGGTGTAAGTGCAAAGATCCACAAGTGCAAGTGAGTAGTAATGAAGTTAGATTTAGACATTTAGAACAATGAACAATAATTAACATTCAAGAGGATGCACATATCTCCGAATTCAACAATATAATTCATTGTAATCAAATATATTGAGTGTTTCCCTAAAGAAGTGATCTTTAGTGTTTTGTAAGCCCATTATAGGTTGTGCACCTTAGCCCGCAAATCCAAATTAGGAGCAATGAGATTCCTTGGCCTAGAGCCTAAAACATTGTATTCAATTGTCATATAGTGAGATAGTTCTCGCGGTGGTATTTCTCACATTGGGTTTTCCACAAAATCTTAGTGTCCTTATGTGTTGCTTGTTTTGTTTCAGTTGTTTACTTTTGCACACATTAATTAGATTGAATGGTTATTTAATAGATAAATTTTACTATATGTTGATTCACCCCCCTCTCCCTCTCAACAACTAGAAGTGTTCAACAAAAACTATATGGAAGAATATGAATACAATAATGAAAAAACTAGAAAGTTGCAAAGCATGTTTCTCTTTCTAGGCAAATCCGGATCCTTAAATTCACCCTCTAAGAAATGCTATTCTACCCAATTTTGATAGGTGTATAGGCAAGATCAACACAATATCTAAATAGGTACTTGCGAAGTAATTTGCAATCCATATGTATTGAGGTAAACATGGGGCTTGTGATGAGGGTCAACAAGAACAAGAACTTTTCCCTTGGAGAAAAAGTGACCTAGAGACTTTGCTTGAAGATTAATGCTTTTGGAAGCAAACTTTTTAGACATAAGTGCTTTGACTCAATATTCCAAGAAAGGATATTATGAATTGCCTACAAATCAAGGATTCTAATGTTTGGAATGTAATAACTTATCATTTTTAAACATTTAGGCCTTTCTTGCATTATGAATTTGAGAAGAGATAGTGTGAACTTCTTCCATATTGATTGGATAAGCCAAAATCAAGTGTTCACATATGACAACTAGAAATATCTACAAGTCTAATGCTCTAAAGAAATCATAAGGTTGAAAACTTCAGGTGAGATGACAAGTTAGGGTTGATGATTTAGCATAATACCTTTATGACATGAAATTGGAAGTACTAGACCTTTAAATATTCTCTTAAGGACCACTTCCAAAATAATATGGTTAGTTCATCTTCATGAGGCTGAAACAATTATAAGTACTAGATCAAAAGGATACAAAATATAAACATGCCTTATTAATAATCAAACTAACCAATTCCCAACCAAACAAGTATAAGTTAAATTTGGTTTACCTATGTTCAATATGTTCATATGGTTAGCTAATTACAATAACAGATGAACTACTCCAACTTAATGGAATAAATTTCATTGGCCCATCTCAATACCCCTCCTATATGAGTCATGCTAAAGAAACTAATCACCCTCCTATATGTTACATATTTACAACACAATTATAGGGAAGATTTTGATAGCTTCAAGATTTAAATAGTTCTCCCAAAAATCTAAAAGACCTCTTATGGGCTCGGGGAATCAAACCTTGAGCTACCTCCATTTAAACAAATTCAAGATGCTACTACAACTTTAGTATGCTAGAATGTATGGTTAAAGGGAAACAACATGATTTTAAAAAATGAAGTTGAATCCCATCAGTAGGTTAGTAACAAAGTCATCACTAGCCTTATAGATAATATTACATAACCCCTAAAACTATGAACAATATGATGTAAATATTCTTTGATTTTTCAACATTAGATTTTGTTCCAAAAATTCTTTTTTATTTGAATTTGGAAGTAGAATTTGGGTTGAACAAGGAATTTTGACCATTCAAACTAAAGTGTGCCCCTTCTATCCTAAGGGGCTTGGATAAGATGCTTATTAACCTACATATTTCATGCCTTGCACCCAAAAATCCTCATTATTATCTTACTTGTAAGGTTGCTCCAAAATGATCATATAAAAAATTTGTACCTAAATATAGTCTTAACCCAAAAGTGATTAAAATTTTGAGTTTCAAATGCATTTTGAAATATTGGCTTGTACCAAAAGCATAATTAAATAGTCATCCAAGCCCTTACTTGAGAGAGGAAAATCCATACTTTTGAGTCAAAAAACCCATTTAAATGCTACTTTGAACTCGTAAAATACGTTCAATCCTTAAAAACCCAATTTACAATTTGCAACAACAAACATTATGCTAAGGGCTTTTTAATGTTTATTTTGTTTCTCATGTTGACTTATTTGGTGTTGAGCAAGATGTGGATTTGGGGTGTTCACTTTTTCTCGACCAAACCTTGGACAATATCCTTCAACCCTCTTATTGAACCACTCAGTATGAATCTAGTGTAGGTTTGTCTTCTCAATCTCTCCCGTCATTGGTCACTCTATTGGTCGCTTCTTAAAAGTGGACGATACTACTTTCTCCATGGGTCTTTCTACTTTGGCATGCATTTTGGTTGATATTGACACCTCCATAACTCTTCTTAGGGATGTGGTTCTCATGGTTGGGGATAGGCCATGGACTCAGTTGTTGGATTATGAGGGTCTCCCCTTTTGATGTCGTCAATGCTTCTCTACTGGTCACTTAGCCGTAGATTATTCTCTTGTGTCATAAAGGCTTTGCCACTTGGTGGAAGGATGCTAATTATGAAAAATTGATTGTCTTGGCTTCCAATTCTTCCTTTGATGACTCTTTACAGGCTGATGATGATTCTTCCCACGATGATGTTTTGTCTCCTACTATTGGTTTGGCCTCCTCGGGCCCCGTGGATTCTTCTCCACCTCTTGTTGTTGGTGCATCCCTCTCTAGTCGTGTGGACTCTTCTCTACTTCTTGCTCTTGTTCTACTCCAACCTTTGGTAGATGACATGCATCCTTGTCAACATTCTAGCCCTTGTATTAACAGTCTCAAGAAGAGGATTTCCCCACTTGCTGCCCCTTGTGGTGGTGTTCCTAATGATAGTATTGTTAGGAATGGGAACACTAAGAGGGCGGGGGCGGGGGGGGGGGGGGGGGGGGGGGGGGGGGCGGGGGCATGAATTAGTGTTCACTGAATTAAAACTTTTTGCTTAGCTCTTTAAACTTAACTTGAATGCTTAAGTACTGAAATGAGCAACAACATAAATAAGAAGCATGAACACAACACATAACACCAATGTGGTTACGGAGAAACCTAAATAGGTTAAAACCCTAGTGGGAATTGACACCCACTAATAATCTGTACTAGTGTTTTATGATCCTTGTTAGAATATCCTTAACCCTGTTAGGAGTTGCTTTACAATATGTTTAGTACAGTGACCTGGTCAAGGGTCGGACCCTGTTAGGAGTATTTTACAATAACCCTGTTAGGGGTGGGGACACACTATCCTAGAGCTCACTACTCAAGTGATGAAGGCTACAATCTTCTGATCTCAGATACACACTATATCTATTGGATGACCTGTCACTGTGACACTGCTTGTTTGATCAGTTCCTTTGATGCGCTGATGCTTTGACCTCTTGCAAAGCTCTAATACATCTTAACAACTCTTTGCATACTTCTGCTCTGCTTCTTTCAACTCTATATCAACTCTCATGCTTAATTACAACGACGCATCTAATATTTATATGCACATCAAAATAATTAACTAGGTCCGCCCTTTAACTGATTACATACAATGCTTCCAATTGAATTGGCTCAAGCGTGTTTACAAACAAAGTTAATTACATTTCTACAACCTAATTACAATAGGTGCATAGCCTTTAAAACATAATAATATAACCGCTAACCAAAATACCAACAGTCGGTTGCTTGCACTATTCTTCTCAGGCATTCACTGTCTATGCAACTTGAACTCTCTGTATCTTTCTCATACTAAATCTTCTGATCATGCGCTCTTAGACTTAGCATGAATATGGTCTTACCAACTTAACTTCTAGGGCGCATAACATAATTCTGTCGTATGCACGTGCGCTAGTGCTTTGACCTTCAGGTACTCTATATATTGTTCAGTCTTCAACACTTAGCCAATTTATGATCTTCTTACCATAGGCGCTGACTCCAAAACATCATATGACTTTGTTGTCATAATGACAACACTATCATAAGTCATATACACCAGTATAGTCAACTTTCCAACAATCTCCCCCTTTGTCATTGATGGCAACAAAGGAATATGGCAAAGTGACTAACTATCCCTTAATACAAAAAATACTTAATCATACTCTATCTTATATCTCCCTTATATCTTCTTACTATACATTTTCTTTACATAGCTATAGCTCCATATTCTATACATACTCCCCCTTTGACATTAATGACAAAGGTGTTACAAAATTGAATCTGTACAAGAACTTACATTGAAAGGACATCCGGGTATGCAATCTGTAAGTTTTGGATCTCTTGCTTCCAAAATGCAATCAATGCATTGATTGTTTGGAGATGGGCGCATAAGGCATACTGAAGTTTCTCCATCTTCTCCAAATCTGAACTAGGACCTTGATCATATGTCACCATGGTGGCATTGATCTCCTTGGTATTATGATTCAACACATCTAGGGAGGGCGCAAGAGCATTTCTAAGCTGAGTCTGCCTAGCCCTTATCTTTGACATCTCCTTTTCTGCCTTCTCAATTTTGTCAAGTTGTCCCTGATATACATTGTTACACATGTTTATATCAGTAGAGGGATCTTCTACTGACTGCCTCACCTTTTCAATCAAGGCCTCTGCTTCTTGAATCTTCTTGTAGTGGTCATCTGTCAATTAACTTGATTCATATAGTCAGCAATAATTTGTCTTCCTTTTGTTGCAAACTCTTTCAAAGTTGCTTGTCCAACTTTGAGTGAGCTAAGGTCTAGTGAGAAGTTACTGACCAACTCATTTAATCTTTTCTGCATATACTTCTCCTTTGCAACTAATGATGCTGATTTTTTCAAGCTAGAGAAATTACTCTTGAACTGTGAAAGAATTGCACTTACATCATCAATAGAGTGTACCTTGGACACTTTCTTATCTGTTGGTAACAAGTTGTTCACGATGTTTACTGATTCTACAAGGACGGGATTCCTCATTACCTATTTCTCGTTGGCCTTCTCCATAACTAAGACATTGAACTTGATCAGGTCTTCTTCTCCCCATGAGTCCAAACGAGTGGTGTCAGGTGTCAAGCTTGACAACAATGATGCTGAGGGAGTGATAGGAGTGCTATCCATCACTTCTAGCTTTACTTTGCTTAGTATTTCAACAGATGGCTTATCTATTGTTTCATTTCCTTTTTCCTCTTCTTTTCCTTTTTGCTCTTCCATCTTTTATTCTTCTTTCTTTTCTTCTTCTTTTTCTATTTCTATTTCTTTTTCTTCTTCCACTTTTGTCATATCTTCAATCAGTATTTCTTGTAGATTGGGAGAAGTGTTACCACATAAATTATCAACCTCTTGAGTGCTTACAAAAGCTTCTTCAAATTTGTTCAGATTAATGTCTGAGGCCGCCAATACAATTTCAACATTGTCAATGAAAATTGTTTCATCCTTGTGTGCTTCTGCCATAGGCGTAGGCTTCTCTGCCTCTGTGGGTGCTACAACTGCAGGCGTTGAGTCCTAGGGACCTGTCATAGGTACATTAGTGGGATTTTCCACCTTGACTTCCTTTGAGGGCACTTGAGCTATGGGCGTAGTAGGTGGGTACATGTGTCTGTTCAAGAAAACCTTCTCAAAGGCTTTCTCTATTTCCTTAGCAACCAATTCATATTTCTTATCCATTATATGTAAAGTCCTTGTTTTAGTTCTAAGGTGCAGCTTTACCAGATCTAATAACAACTTTTTCTCCTCTAGAGAACATACTAGTAAGCTGTGATCTAGAGTCTTTTCTCTAATCCTTTTACCCTCTTCAATGGCTTGTCTTTTTAGGAATTCCAGGATGTTCCACACTTTGTCTGGAATCATTGTCTTTAGTTCTAGGACTGTCCTCTTAAACTTTAACATGTGTTTGAAAATCATTTCATGAATCTCTGATTTTTCTATTTCACTATATTTCTCATAGAATTTTCCTACTTGATCTAACCTTCCTTCATCAACAATCCTTGTGCTTAACACTTTAAGGCTAGGTCTGAAACTTACTTCTGGAGGAGCTTAAGTGTCTCTCTTGCTTCTTGTTGCTCACGAGGATGGATAATTAGTGTTGATCTCTTTCTTCCTCTTTGCTATTGTCTTATACTCCGGAGGAGCAGTAAGGTTAATTATTTTTGTGGGTGCGGGAGGGGCAACAACTGTTTTACCCTTCTGATCATCTAATTTCTCAATTTTCACCTTCTTCATCTTTGGATCATCATATTCTGTCTTTGTTGCAGCTGTGCTCTCTATTTCCAAAGCAATCTTGTCTTGCCTTGCTTTGTCTAGGTCTTCTTGAGATACTCCATGAATTTTCAAAATATCCAAAGTGACCTTGGCAACTTTTCTTTTTGTTGCTGCTCTGTTCAATACATCATCTACATCTCTTGTTTTCTCTTCATAAGTTCCCCATCTAGGTTCATTGGGGTCCTTAGGTGCTGACAATAGAACTGGAGCATAGGCCTCTAGAATAGGCTCTTCAACTTCATATCCCAGTGGATGAATCCACTTTGTTCTTGGTTCAATAGCCTCCATGCATGATGTATCAGTCTCTACCATGAAACAAATGCTATCCTTTTATTTTTCAACTATATTTTTTGGAATTCTGTATCTCATCTACATTTTGGCTCTAGATGTCTTCAATTCCAGTGTCATGTAATCCTTCAATGTACTTTCAATACATGCCTTGAGAGATATCTATGGCATAGTGGGAATGGATTTGTCTAGATACAAATCAGACACCTTTCCAAGAATATGGAAGTACATATAGATTATTAAGGACCCAAACCTAAATATCTTAGTCTTGTCATGTTTGATGGCTTTTATGTTGTCTATTAGCTATGCGCACAAGATTTCACACAAATTAAACTCTCCTTTCTCTCTTACCAACCTTATTGCTGCTAGAATGGTGGCTGCTGACACACTGTTTACTCTCCTAGTGTGCTGGAACCTGTATCCTAGTATCATGGACATCAATTTGATGTCTTTCTCCTCTATAGGCTCTATTTTCATTCCGCGCCTATCACTTCTTGATTTGCAGGCCTGTTCTACAAGTTTTTTGGTGTCCTTGCCTGTTGGAAGAATGACGCTAGTCCTTGAGAGTCCATTCATCTCATGAATTAGATCTCCTGTTATCCTAACCGGTACTTCACCTATCCAAAATAGGTCATCATGGATCCTGCTGAGTAGGATATTGATCCATTCCGACTCATAGAACTCATATGCCATAGCATATTCCACTATAGCATAATTATCCAACTGTGCATACTCATCCATGAAGGTTTTGTCAGGTTTCATCATTGTTTCCATGTGCTCTCTTATTCTATCCAAACCTATTGGTTCCTTTTTGCAATATATGTATGCCCTGATATCTTCCACATGCATAACACCCATGGGAGTGCAGGAGAATGCACCTTCTAGGTCATCTAGTGTGGATTTAAATGGATGCCTCTTAAACACATATCTCTTCTTTTCTGCCACATCAAATACAATGGGAGTAGCCATTACTTACTTGTATATCGCTTTCCAAATGATCTCAAAGACTTATGAATCAACGCGATGGATTAGGGCTTTCGTAACTGATCAAATGCACTTGCTAAACACTAGTGAATCAATCTGCAATCCTTCACACTCAAATGCTAGGGCTCCTCTTCTCTCCAATCGCTCTGAATTTGAATGCAATGAGAGATTTAAAAGCTTTTGTGCACTTTAAAGTAAAAATTTTGCCATTAATGCTTGCCGTGTAAACTAGAATTTCATTGAAAATCTCCAACTTTTGTTTTGCTATCATTCAAGAAGTGCGCTCTTGCACACAACCTCTATTAAAGGCACATACTCTGAGGGTGAGTATACCGGCCGCACAGGGGTCTAGAGCTAAATTAGCTCCCCCTATGACCCTGAGGGCCATTCATCCAGATGTAGAGAGTGCGTCCACTGTGGATGCATCCAATATATTCTCATCAACCTTATCCTTCTTCACCTCAGACCAAATCAAGCTCGCACCTCTAAAGCTTTCACAAACTTGACTTCTCCTTCGGTATCCAGTATTGATTCTTTTGGCTTTTTAGGGCTTTCTTGACTTTGTGTCCTTGATCTACAAAACTTTGAGATGTGTCCAGCCTTGTTACATGAGTGACAAATAACTAGAGGCCTTATATTCCTCGGCGCATTGACATGGGTTACCATTTTACATTGTCTAGCTGAGTGACCATTATAGTTACATATCTAACATGTAACATTATGAGAACTTCTTACATTTGGCTGATTCTGATTTGTTTGATTATGCTGAGTCTCATTCTTCTAACTTGTCTTACAATTCATAGCTCTATGACCAAATTTATTGCATGAATAACAGTAACCATTGAAAGGTCTTACCTCTGTACAGTTCCTTGTTATATGTCCATGCTTTTTACATGCATAAAAAGTTCGATCTACTGGCTTGCGCTCATTCTTGGATGGTTCAACATGATCTTTAGTCTGACTTCCAATCTCCTTAGTATCTGTGGTGTCTTCTTGTGCTTTCATTCTTTCTCACATGTTGTCAATTTGATTTTGTGCTTCATTGAATCCAATGTCGTTGGTATCTCCTTTAAGCTTCTGAGCATACAGTTGAGATTCAATCAGATTGCTTATGTGTAGTTTATCAATGTGATTCTTAGCCTCTTTCAATTCAGATTCCAAGCTTTCTTTTTTGTTTCTTAGCTCCAAGATTTCCATGTTTGCTTGCCTCAATTCTTCATTCAGTTGAAGGTCCTCTTTAATCTGTTCATCATAGACTTCTTGATTGTTGGTTAGCTTATCATCCAATTCTTCAATTTGTTCTTTTAGGGATGAATTTTCTTCATTCGTCTTCTTGATCATTATCCCTAAATCACTGGTAGAGCATTCTTTCAAATCTTTTATTGGCCTTTTTATGACCACTTAAGCATCACTGACTTTTTCTTTCAATTCTTCATTTTCTTTTTCAGATCTGTCCAAGTCTTCAAGAGAAGCTCCAAGATTCCTTTTCAGATGTTTCATTTTTGCTTTGTCCATGATCTCCTCAAGTGGTTAAACTTTTTTGCTGAGGATCAGACCTCTGATACCAATTGTTAGGAATGGGAACACTGAGAGGGGGGGGTGAACCAATGTTCATTGAATTAAAACTTTTTTCTTAGCTCTTTAAACTTAACTTGAATGCTTAAGTACTGAAATGAACAACAACATAAATAAGAAGCATGAACACAACACATAACACCAATGTGGTTACAGGGAAACCCAAATAGGTAAAAACCCCGGTGATAATTGACACCCACTAATAATCTGTACTAGTGTTTTATGATCCTTGTTAGAAGATCCTTAACCCTATTAGGAGTTTCTTTACAATATGTTTAGTACAGTGACCTGGTCAAGGGTCGGACCCTGTTAGGAGTCTTTTACAATAACCCTGTTAGGGGTGGAGACACACTATCCTAGATCTCACTGCTCAAGTGGTGAAGGCTACAACCTTCTGATCTCAAATACACACTATATCTGCTAGATGAACTGTAACTGTGACATTGCTTGTCTAATCAATTCCTTTGATGCACTGATGCTTTGACCTCTTGCAAAGCTCTAATACATCTTAACAACTCTTCGCATACTTCTTCTCTGCTTCTTTCAACTCTATATCAACTCTCATGCTTAATTACAATGGCGCATCTAATATTTATATGCACATACAAAACAATTAACTAGATCGGCCCTTTAATTGATTACATACAACGCTTCCAATTGAATTGGCTCAAGCGTGTTTACAAAAAAAGTTAATTACATGTCTACAACCTAATTACAATAGGCACATAGCCTTTACGACATAATAATATAACCGCTAACCAAAATACCAATAGTCGGCTGCTTGCACTGTTCTTATCTAGCATTCACTGTCTATGCAACTTGAACTCTCTGTATCTTTCTCATACTGAATCTTCTGATCATGCGCTCTTAAACTTAGCATGAATATAGTCTTACCAACTTAACTACTAGGGTGCATACCATAATTCTGTCGTATACACGTGCGCTGATGCTTTGACCTTCAGGTACTCTGTATACTATCTAGTCTTCAACACTTAGCCAATTTCTGATCTTCTTACCATAGGCGCCAACTCCAAAACATCATATGACTTTGTTTCCATAATGACAACACTATAATAAGTCATATACACCAGTATAGTCAACTTGCCAACAAGTATTGTCTAGACAATTATCAGTCAGTAGAGGAAAGATCATTCTTCCTCCTCTCCCCGATCTCCTCGCTACATTTTGGATGATTTTTCTACCCACTCACGATGTGGGTTACTAGTTTTTTGCTAGTGTATGTGTTGTAAATATTATGTTTTCGCCTTTGTTGTTTGTGGCATGTTCTTGACCAATTGTGAATGGCCTCTTTGGCCTATCTTTGTAAGGTCTGACACCCTTGTTTGTTGCTTTTGTTAATAAAAACAATACACAAAGTCAAGGAAAAAAGTCAAGCGATACTAGAGTTTAATTGTCTTTTGCACAATAAAAATTATAAGGACAACCACATAAAATTTTACATATTCTGAGGATGTAAAAAACCTAGCGAAGAATATTGAGGTTTCAAGGTTGCTCCTATGGAATTGATGCAAGAAGTAAGAAAATGTCAATACAAACTGCTTAATTTAGCATGTCATTGCCTATCTAGATTATGAATGTTGAAGAAAAAAGTTAGAGCTGGTTTGCCCCATTTTGACATCACAAATTTGAATATTTTGTGCCAAAGCGACAAATGTTGTCATGCATCAAGCACCTTTGTCAAACTGATTATAGTTGCAAAGAGAGCAATGTTTCATGCTTTCAACACCAATTGCCATAATTTTCCATATTTGAAATGTAACATTTGACCTATTTCCTATCATATCCTTGCATTGAAGTTCAATATATCAATTTGAGGAGAAGAATTTAACATTCTAACTGGAACTATTAGGATAAGTGTGTGAAGAATTTGAGATTTGTAAAAGATGGTATTAAATCCTCAATTGGGGCTCTTACTAATTTTGTTTTGGCCATTGTGGCAAGCTTTCAGATTGAATCAACCTTTGGTTGATGAGATATTAAACTTACATTTTCATAATCAAATTGCAAAAACAATTAAATCAAAAGTCTTGTCCAATTTAAATGGAATTGGCTTCATAGGTTTTGGACGTAGTGGTATTATCAATGATTTGGAAATGTTTTGTGAGAAAATATTGAGTTGTTCAAAAGTTATGACAAGTTTTGGTTCCTTCAAAGTTCATGACATTGCCAGTCTTGTACTTCATGATGAAAAAAGAGGCTAAGCATACAACTCATGATTATAATATCCATTCATGTTTCTAGAGAAGTGAATTTAATTTGGATTTTGATATTGAGGCGATTACAAAGATATAGAATGATGGTCGCACATGGTTCAATATAAGGCTGTTGTAATCAAAGAAATATCTTGGAAGCATTGTTCAATTAGATTTTCACCAATAGCATAATAATAACAATGAATAAATACCGTGTTTACACGTAGATTTGTCTCTAAAAACTTCGACTAATAATTATTATTAATTAATTGTTTCTCAATACCGATGATGTTGAAGTCAAATAAAGAGATCATTCTCTATCAACACCTTTGTGTAGGTCAAAAACTCATTTCATGTAGTAGTTGCAAGCTACTAAATATCGATTCAAAAGAAAATTGCTATTCATCAATACTTATAGTCAATGTTAACAACTATTCTGTAGAGGTTGATAATGAAGAAGGATATTAGAATTGTTAAGAAGCTTCAAGTATGTTCTAATTGCCACACTGCATCTAAATTCATTTCTATCCTTGTGGCAAGAGAAATTGTTCCCAAAGATGTGAAGTGTTTACATTATTTTAGACATAGGCAATGTTCTTGTGGAGATTATTGGTGGCACTAAATGAAACGATTTGAAAAATAAGCTTCCATTATAATAATGTACACTATATCAAAGATCCAGTACTAGTGAAGGGGCATCTACCAAAACATAACAAAAGGTGGATTTTTGTCAAGATTTGCAGCCGCAACTATGTTGTTACTACACATGCAAAATATGGAATCATAGACAAAGCATCTGAATTATTTGACAAAGTGAATCAAAAGAAATACTTGAAGAATGTGGAGTAGGCACAAAGAATGGGATAGATATGAAAAACTCAAGTAGACAAAATGTAATTATTATGGAAAGAAATCAACATAGAGTCCTCATTTTACTCAAAGCAAAGTAATTCTAGACATAATTGGAAGTGACTTATTTCAAACTTGTATAAAAAGTATGGCATACATGTGTTTGGATGGTCGTGTTGAAGGCATCAAAACAGTTTGATATTGTAAAGACAATTGATTGTGATTCAACATTTGTTTTCCCTTCACAACCCATTGAGGGATTTGGTTTGAATCAAACATCTGTGGATATTATGGTTTTTGTGAAGCATGATTGGAATCCGATGCGAGGTCATCAGACCCTAGACAAAACTCATAAACTAGAACAATTTAAGGTAGTGAATATTCACAAACTCATACAAGAAACGTTAGAAGAGAAAGTCGTGTCTTAAGTTGATGAAACTTAAACTTATCATCAAAATACCACTTAAACATTGTAGTAATTGTGCAAAGTTGGGTGCTCGAAGAAATGCAATACATTTAATTGAGAACAAATATCCTTTGTGTCAATGGTTGATGTGCCAATCCATGAGCATGTTACAAAAATGGGATGTTCTACCCTTATGGAAAGCCTTAGAATTATCTATTCATTTGGACAAAAGATAAGTATTGCCCTTGCCAAGTTGAATGGTGAGATGATTACAAAGAACAAATGGAGAAGACAAACTTTTGAAAATCACATAGGAATACAATGAATTCATGAAATAAAAGGATGCTCAACAATTGTAGCTGAAACGCGTATTCTTGAAGGTTGGAAGTTATTCTTTTGTGAAAGTGACTTATGTGACTTATTGTAACTAAAGTTAGGAAAGGAACCTAATTTCTTGAAATTGATGTAAGTCCTAACTAATTAAGACTTGTATTTCAAAGGTAGTTAGGAGGTAGTTAGAAAGTAGTTATTGGGTAGTTATTGAAGGAAGCCTATAAACATAGGCTATTCCATGATCTAGACAGACTTTCACAAATGAGAAGCTCTAGACAATTTTCACATAAACTTTTTCAGGACTTTTGGTCTAAACACTATGTATATAAGGGTTTTCAAAATTGTATAATTTCAAAAAGATAATGAAGAAAGCATTTGGTTTTGTATGTTCTAAATGCATTGCTATGTTTTTGAATAAGGTAAAAACAGGTTTTGAATGGGCCCCGAAACCATATACATATAGTTTTTGAAGGGAACTATAACCCTAGGAAAGATAGGAAAAATTAGCTTAGATCTAAATGAAACAGCTGGGGGAAAAAGAAAAAACCTTACAGCGCCCCCCAGCACATAATACCTGTGGACCTATCAGCAGCACATATCCAGCAAAACAACAACAGCCACTAAAGATAAACAGAAATGCTCAAGCTGCTAAATCCAAACGTGTAAAGCCAATGCTTTACAACAACACCCAACCTAAGATTTTCCTTTGCCTCCCTTCTTCTGGGAATGGAGAGTCATATCAAAATGTAGAGGGGACTTTTTATTATGTTTACCTATTACAACAGTCCATCCCTCCTCCACCAAAGATTCTTTTTCCTACCAGTCTGAGGCAGGAGAAGACCCAACCACAATAGAACCAGTATGAGAAGTCTGGAAAGAACCTACAGCGGCCTCACAGCCATTACCAGACTTCCCAGCACCAACAGGTATTTCCGAAGAAGAACTGGCACGAAAGAGGCCAACAACCCCAACAGCCTCAACAAACAATCCAACATTAGTACTACCAACAGTAGGAACAGAACACCCAGTAGAATCAAGAGTAACAAGAGGGTCACCAGCAACAGCAGAATAACTTCCAGCAAGAGCAAAACCACCAACAGAAATGTTGGCCGACAAACCAGCAGATCCAGCAGAAGTACTACCAGCAACCAAAGAAGAAGAAGGAGCTGAAACAACCGTAGGACAAGAGTCAGGGCCAGAAACCTACCCTACCACATTCGCGAAGCTTCGAACCTTCTCCACAGTATAGTGTTGAGAAGAGGCCCCCTTCCACCACGAAGCAGTCTTTTTATGTCTCTGAAGATCACATTGGGAGGCAATATGACCAGTCTTAAAGCATCTTCTACATCTGAAGGGGATGCCTTCATAGTCCAATTGTTGAATCCAACTTCTACTCGTAGAGGATTCAAGTTTAATCTCTGAAGGCATGCCTTTTGAGGTATTAATATCCACCAGGATAGGAGCATAAGTAGAATGAAATAAATCCAAGGATTTCTCATCCACCACATATCCCCTAAAGCTTCCCCCACAGTCTCCAGAACAGAGTCAATCCAAAGATGGAGGGGAAGATTAGGAAGCCTAACCCAAATAGGTTGCACATCAAATGATTCGGAAGATGGAGAAAAATTTGAATGCCATGGTTTCAACAATAGCATAAAACGATCCTCCCAGCTAAAGAAGTTTTCACACAAAATAATATTTCTATCCTTAGCATCATCAAATTTTGCCACAAAAAATCCTTTAGCCATAGAGAAGATATGGACCGTACCAGAGATTAGAGGTTCCCAATGACTGGAAATCCAAGAATGAAGATCAGGCAGAGAGGGCCAGAAACCCTTGAATCTACAAATCAACCCATGCTAAAAAAAAATAGAGGCTGCCGCATCAATCTCAGTAAGAGTATCCTCATCCAGCACTACTGAAATATGTTGACTGACTGGAAAGGCCCTACGAGGAGTGCCTTTAATAGCAGCACGAGCGAGATTCACAGCAACCCTAGTCGGAACAACTAGCGACCCCCCAACAACACCAATTGACTGTGAACCCCCAACAGAAAACAAACCCCTAGAGACCAGAGCCTCTAAGACCTGCAGCTTCCCAAGAACACCTCTAGAAACTGTAGCAGAGATTGCCGATGGACCCCCCGAAACTTTCGGACCCCCAACAGAAGCACCAACGACCAGAGAAACTCCAGCACCAGCAACCACTAAACCCCCAACAAAAGCACCAGAGGTTCTTGATCTCCCAGCAGAAACAACCGGCGACACACCAGCAGCCGAAAAAAATTCAGCAACCTGCGGATCCCCAACATATGCACCAGCGGCCGACAAACCCCTAGCGACCAGGGAAGCCCCAATAGCTGGCGAACCCCTAGAACCCCCAGCATCCTTTGAAGCCTGCTCCTTCCCAGGAATGTCACCAGCAAGAGGCAAAACACTAGAACCCCCAGCTCCCTTCGATGCCTGCAACTTCCTAGGAACGCCTCCAGCAGGAGGCAAAACCCTAGCCAAATCTACCAGCGTCGCTCCAGCTCCCTTCAATGCCTGCAACTTCCCAGGAATGCCTCCAGTGGGAGACAAAACCCTAGCCGAATCTACCAGCGTCGCCCCAACAGCCATTCCCTAGGAGAATTTAGTTGATGCCTATTAAATGCATTACTATGTTATTGTTGTTGTTTTCTTGTACATTAAATCAACAATCCAAGCTATGTAACTATGCAAACCATTGATAATCTATGACATTGATGTGAAACACTCATATCTTGTTATCATGGTTTAAATGCGTTGAAGCAACTTATCTCTTTGAATGTTGATATTTGTTTTCCTTCATTTTTCATGATCGTGCATCAAAACACATTTTGTGCTAAAACCCCCTGTATGATTTGTTATCAATTGAGATATCTCAACCAATATTTGTATGTCTATCGTTGGGGTTCATGTTACCTAACTTTCATTTGTTTTTTGTTCTCTCCTATTTGTACTTCCTAGTTGAAAGCACACAATTTTTTTTTTAAAAAATCATTATATGAGGGGCTTGCCCCTCTCAAACATAGAGGAAAGTTATTACTCCAGAAGCAACTTATCCAACTATTGAAACATTTGTCACTTCCTGTTTGGAAATTCACTTTGAAATCTGTAGCAACAAACTTTTTTACCGATAAGGTTCTACCAAAGGAAAGAGAAAGGCTACTAGTGTTGTAGTGATGTTCAATATGCAATCATAAGAACCGGTAGATGCTTATATTGCCAAATTTTAATTTCCTTTTGGCTACTAGTGTTGTAGTGGTGTTTAATATCCAACCATGGGAAGGAGTAGATTCTTAGATTCCTAAATTTGAATTTCCTCGTGCTATTCGATTTCATGTGGTATGTTCTTCATACTTTAAACAATTGTTCAATATGACAAATCTTGTTAGTCTCTAATAAAGCCTTTCTAAAGAGCACGAACTACACATTAACCTCATTTATAGAGTATTCTAAAGTGAGTTTAATGATAGAGGGCATGAAGAAAACTTGGCTAAGGAAACATTACTCTACCACCCCAAAGGAGTGGATAGGTATTAAACATCATCCACTCATCAATATCATAGATACTTGTGTAATTAGCTCTTTTATTCTTAGAGCTATTGATTATTCAAGGAAGCAAATGGATGCACACTTTCAATTTTAAATTTCAAAGGACATTAGACCTCAATGCTACAACAAAAGATCATGAATTCAAACATGTATCCAGATTGTATCAAACATTGTACATGGTTTTGGGTCCCTTCAAAACTTGTTTTTTCCATTAATCAGAACATTGTTGCCAAAAATGTGAGCAATAGGTGAAAAAGAATCCCTATTGGATTCCACGAGAAGAGGCAACATGACACTAATAAAAGGGTACTCAAGCGCCCAAGATCTAGGGAAAAACCCCTTGAAATAACAATTAAAGGACCACTTTGATAGCCACTAGGGACAACGTCAGTGCCAATGACATCTACAAGAGGAAGGTCAAGAACAATTAAAGAGCCATTTTCATAGCCACAAGGGGCAACACTAGTGTCAATGGCATCTGCAACAGAAAGGTAGAGGAAAGGGAAATCAACACCAAAACAACCAAATGTTAGAATAACTGAGAAGGGGGGCAATCAGTTATCCACAGTCCCAATCACAAAATGTATATCCAAAAATAATTTACTAAAAATTATGCAGCTCGGTAACATAAAATAGTATTATGTATGTGCTTTTACCGATTACCAGTTAATAACATATAGTGATTACCGATCAAATCCAATATGCAACATGTAAAGTATGACAACAAACAATCATCATAGTCAACACATAACACAAGAGCTTTAATGTGGAAACCCTGTAAAGGGAAAAACCACCTGGGACCGGCAACCCAAAAATTGTTCACTCTATAGAAGTGAGGTTGGTGAAGACCCAACCCTGTTAAAGGTTACAAACACACTATGAGGTGTGACATTGTTAGAGGATTTTAGACCAACCGTTATCGTCCAACCAACATTCACTATGGGGTTGACAGGATAACAAATGTACACTCTATGAATGACATTACAAGACTTTCTAGTCCACTATGTTAAGAGATTTATCTATTTACAATGGTTAAGATGTAACAGCAGGTGATTTGATCACACCATAGTCAACACATAACACAAGAGATTTAACGTGGAAACCCTGTAAAGGGAAAAACCACCTAGGACCGGCAACCCAAAAAATGTTCACTCTTCAGAAGTGAGGTCGGTGAAGACCCAACCCTGTTAAAAGTTACAAACACACTATGAGGTGTGACATTGTTAGAGGATTTTAGACCAATCGTTATCGTCCAACCAACATTCACTATGAGGTTGATAGGATAACAAATGTACACTCTATGAATGACATTACAAGACTTTCTAGTCCACTCTGTTAAGAGATTTATCTATTTACAATGGTTAAGATGTAACAACAGGTGATCTGATCACAACACAACTTCAATTGCAGATTATCAGATCTATGTTAAGCTCATTCAAATCCTCTGATCAATATATCAATTATGTTTCAATCAATATTTAGTAACTTACTATCTCTCGATTATAGCTTTATGATGCTCGGTAATCTCTGCAGTTCGGTTCTCCTTAACCAATCTGATCAGGCATGCATGAAGCTTGTTCATGTGATATCTCTGCAGTCTTTTTTTGGGCATGATTTCATCATGAAATCCTAGTCTCTTAAATAGACAAGTAAATTGTTTTAATTCCATCCATTAGATTTTGCCGCTTAATCTCCTTTGTTGATTTTGCCGCTTAAACCTTCCTCGGCTGATGTGTCAGTAACACGTTTTATTTCAATCCCTTAGATCTTCTTCGAATTATGTTAATCGTCGATCTTCGTAACAAACATTATCTCCATCCTCATAATCATAACACTTTCCAGCTCATCAACTTCCATCGGCTAAACTAGTCATTTAGTTCTTTTCTCCTACTCGGTTAACAAAGAAATGCATCGGTGAACACAAACTCGATTTATACTGTGTTCGGTATACATTACTCTGCGTCGATATATACTGAAATGCTTCTTTAACCGACCACATTGCTTTGTGCATTTTGCTCTATCCTTCATCATAGATGAATGCAACATAATCAAGTCAATAACATGAGGTCATAAACTCATCCATAAGTTACCCAATGTGTTCCTTATCCTTATCTGTCATCTCCATCTTCCTCATGTAGATATATCTATTCTTCATCTCTTTTCTTCTTCTTTCTATAGATGTTTGGGTATAGTAACTTACAAGATAAGTATTGTCAAAAATAGTTGACATCAATAACAACATATTACTGATTTAATCATCTTACATATCTAATCAGCAACTCAGTGATCTTAAATCACAGATCTTCAAGTCATAAAGTTTATTCAAATTAGTTGTAGTTCATCAATCTCTCCCTTTGGCATTGATGGCAACATAAGCAATATGAAATATGCCACACATACCAAACATGTATTCTACAACTCTGTCAACAAATGATGTAACTCGGTACAAGCTCTCCCTAGCTTAATATGTTTAATCACTATGTTACATAAAAGCATTTGCAAGTACAGACTAACTTCTGCAAATATGATCTTTTGAGCTCACAGGTTTTCTTCTGTTCTTAGTAACTGATCTTCAATGCTCTCATTTTTCTTTATCTCTCTCCCTTTGTCTTTGGTGTATCTCTCTCCCTTTGACAGCAATGTCAAAGAGCAATAAAAAAATGCAGCTTTGTAGTAGCCATGTAACTCTCTGTTGTCTGGTGCATTCTTTGTATCTAGATATACTGATGTGCAAATCTGTTCTAGTACTTCATCCTTTCACAACCTTAGACAAAAGTCCAAAGTGTGAACTCTGCTGCATCAACATGTATGATCTTCTGATAAGATTAGGCTGATGCAACCTCTAGATCACCTTAGTGACCGGTAGACAAGGGATAGACCCCAAGTCTAGTCCTCAAGTATTCATATGTATCCTTTGGTAGAGGCTTTGTAAATATGTCAGCTAGTTGTTCTTTTGATGTAACAAATTTTAGCTTCACTTGCTTCTCCTGTACTTGTTCCCTTAAGTAGTGATATTTAATAGATATATGCTTTGTTTTAGAGTGCATCATTGGATTCTTTCAAATATTAATAGCACTAGTGTTGTCACAATATATAATCACCAGCTTAGTGATTACCTCATTCATACCTTCCAACACTTGCTTGATATATGCAATATTTGAACAGTTAGTAGCAGCAGCAACATACTCTGCTTCATTTGTAGATTGGGAAATGCAAGACTGTTTCTTACTTGTCCATGTAACAAGTCTTTCACCAAAGAAGAGTGCTCCTTCGGTGGTACTCTTTCTATCATCCACATTTCCAGCCCAATCAGCATCGGTGTATACCTTCAGTTCAAACTTGCCTTTCTTAGGATACCATAGTCCATAATCTTCATTTTTCTTTAGGTATCTTAAGATTCTCTTTGTAGCAACCATGTGTGACTCTCTAGGGTTTGCAGAAAATCTAGCAACTATTCCAACAACATGTGCTATATCAAGTCTACTGTGAACTACATACATTAACTTACCAATCATGGATCGGTACAGTGTCTGGTTTACCTTAGTAGTTCCATCTTCTTTAGTCAGTTTACATCCAGTAGCCATTGGTGTTCCCACAGGTTTAACATCTTCCATGCCAAATGTCTTCAATACTTCCTTTATATATTTAGATTATGTGATCAATATACCATCATTATGTTGAATCACTTGTAAGCCTAGAAAGAACTTAATCTCTCCAAGCATAGACATTTCAAATTCACTTTTCATTTCATCAGCAAATGACTTACAGATATGATCTTGTCCTCCAAATATTATGTCATCCACAAATATCTCAGCAATCAAGATAGTATCATCAGAATTTTCTTTCATGTACAGATTACTGTTCTCACTTGTTCTAACAAATCCAATACTTAGCAAATAGTTATGCGGCCTCTCATACCAGGCTCTCAGTGCTTGCTTTAAACCATATAAAGCTTTGTGTAATCTACATACCATATCTTTGTTTTCTAGATCAACGAACCCTTCAGGTTGTTCTATGTAGACTTCTTCTTCAAGTATCTCATTCAGAAAAATAGATTTAACATCCATTTGGTAAACTTTGAACTTTTTGTGTGCAGCATATGCAAGTAACATTCTGACTCCTAATCTAGCAACAGATGCAAAAGTCTCACCATAATCTATTCCTTCCTCCTATGCATATCCCTTGCATACTAACCTAGCTTTGTTCCTTGTTACCTCTCCATTCTCATTAAGCTTGTTTTTTAATATCCACTTAGTACTGATAACATTCTTGTCCTTAGGTCTAGGTACTAAACTCCAAGTTTTGTTCTTCTCTATCTGTTCTATTTCCTCTTTTATTGCATTAACCCATTCATCATTTTCTAATGCAACTTTTACATTCTTCGGTTCATATTCACAAACTAGACATGTACCTTGTCTTGCTTTACTTCTTGTTTGCATGCCAGCTTGTCTGTCTCCAATGATTTGTGTCTCAAGATGATGTCTTCTGACAAATCTTGCTAGTATCTGATCTCTTCTTTCTTGTTCATCCTGTGCAGGTTCATTTTCTTGCTCGGTAGGTGCTTCCTGCTCGTCAATTTCATTTTCCTGTTCCTCGGTATTGTTTTCCTGTTGACTGGTTGTCGCTGTCTGCGGTGTCAGTAGGTGCTCTGGTTGTTCAATGTAACTGAATCTACTGAGTCTTATGGTTCCTTTGTGCTTTCCTCTGCATTCTTATCATCAAACTCATCAACCCAAACATTAATACTTTCAATCATTTTATTAGTTACTTTGCTAAGACACGTGTATGCTTTACTTTTAGTGGAATATCCCAGAAATATCCCTTCATCACCTTTTGAGTCAAACTTCCCATTTCTTTCATCTTTCAGAATAAAGCATTTACTTTCAAAAACTCTGAAATAACTTACAGTGGATTTGTGACCGAACCATAACTCATAGGGTGTCTTATTAGTGTCCTTCAGTTGTACTCGGTTCGAAACATAAACAGCTATGCTGACTGCTTCTCTCCAGTATGTCTGAGCAACATTCTGTTGTAACATCAGTGTTCTTGCACAGTCAACTATTGACCTATTCCTTCTTTCAGCTATTCCATTTTGTTGTGGTGTTCTTAGTGCAGATACCTGTCTTTTAATACCATGCTCATTACAAAAGTTAGTAAATTCATCAGAAATAAATTCACCACCTCGGTCAGATCTTAAGCATTTCAATTCTTTATTAGTCTCTTTCTCAACTTTTGTTTTATACCACTTGAACATCTTAAATGCCTCTGATTTTTCTTTCAAGAACATGACTGTCATTAATCTAGTACAATCATCAACAAAAAGAATAAAATATATGTCTCCATAGTAACTTTGAGTTCTCATAGGACCACATAGGTCGGTATGCACTAACTCAAGTAATTTCTTTGTTGAATAATCTTTGCTTTTGAAATTAGATTTTGTCATTTTACCTTTCTGACATTCATGACTCATAACATGATCAGGCTTAGATAAGTTAGGCAAACCTCTAACCTTTTTTTTTTTACTGATCTTAATCATGTTATCAAAATTCATATGACATAACCTTTTATGCCACAAGCATGCATCTTCATCTTTCATCATTAAACAAGAAGACTGATCATTATCAAGATAAAACAAATTACCTCTCGATTGTATTCCAGTTCCAATAAGTCTTCCTTCATCATCAAATATCTTCACTTTCTTGCTCTCAAAAGCAACTCGGTGGCCTGAATTGTTTAGTTGTGCCACACTTAGCAAATTATAGTTTAGACCTTTTACCCAATAAACATTGTCACATCTAATTTTATCATTTATCATCAGGGATCATTTTCTTCTAACCATACAAGGTGCATCATTACCCATTCTAACATATCCTCCATTGTGTTCTTCAAGATGATCAATTTTTTCTTCATCACCAGTCATGTGATGTGTACACCCACTATCTATGATCCATGTATCCTTTTTATTAACCTTAGAGATAAGTGTTGTCTCTACATACCTTTCATCTTTCTCTAAGTCATCCTTCATTGCAACAAATACTACCTCCACATCTTCATCAGTGTCAGTATCGGTGACATCTTCTGTAATGTAGCACACCTTCTTGCCTTTATCATTATTGTCTCGGTTGTCTCTGTTGTAGTGTTGGTAACTTTTGTTGCCTTTTCTCTCATAGCTTCCTTCACCATATCAGTCTTTGTTTCTGTCATCATCTTTCCTGTGTGGACATCTAGCAGCAATATGACCAACCTCTTTACAGTTAAAGCATGCTAAAGGTAATTTACCTCTATATCTTCTTTTACCTTTAGGTAACCTTCTGGCCATAAGAGCTTCAAGTTCATCAAGCTCATCATCAGTATTGCTATTACTATCATCATTCTTATTTCTGCTACTAGACTTACCAATCTTCAGAGAAGACATAAAAGCAAATTCAACAGATGGTACAACACTATTATCAAAGTTATTCAGTTCAAAGGTTGTAAGCTTACCAATTAGATTATCAAGAGTAAGGTTGTTACCAGATGTAGACCTAATTTCATGAATTGCAGATATTCTGATTGCATAAACCAACAATAAGGTTATGAGAACTTTGCTTACCAATGTCTCTTCGTCAATAACACCATCAGATGCTCTAATAGCATGGACTACCTCTTTTAGTCTATTTGTGTACTACACAATATTTTCTCCTTCATCTTCATATCATCAAATCTTCCCATTGTTCAGCTCTAGCTCTTTTGACATTCATATCACCACTATAAACTTGAGCAAGTTTATCCCACATATCTTTAGCAGTAGTGCAATTTTTAATATCTTCAAATTCGGCATCTGTACAGGCAACAACAATCTCCATCATAGTAACATTATTTTCATGTATGTCTCTTAGTTGATCAAGGGTCAAGGGACTAGTGGGCGGTGCAATATAGCCATTCTCCATTTGTGTGAGGGCAGAATTCCCAATTCCAGATACATGCAGCTTCATTCGGCTTTGCCATGCTATGAAGTTATCCTTGTTCAGCTTTGGCACTTCCCTCTTATACATTTTGAGATCTTTGTGCTGAAGTCCTTAAAACTCTGTTCCAAGCAACCAACGCTCTAATACCAATTGTTAGAATAACTGAGAGGGGGGGGGAATCAATTATCCACAGTCCCAATCACAAAATGTATATCCAAAAATAATTTACTAAAACTTCTGCAACTTGGTAACATAAAATAGTATTTTGTCTGTGCTTTTACCGATTACCAGTTAATAACATATAGTGATTACCGATCAAATCCAATATGCAACATGTAAAGTATGACAACAAACAATCATCACAGTCAACACATAACACAAGAGATTTAACGTGGAAACCCTGTAAAGGGAAAAACCACCTGGGACCGGCAACCCAAAAATTGTTCACTTTTCAGAAGTGAGGTCGGTGAAGACCCAACCCTATTAAAGGTTACAAACACACTATGAGGTGTGACCTTGTTAGAGGATTTTAGACCAACCGTTATCGTCCAACCAGCATTCACTATGGGGTTGACACGATAACAAATGCACACTCTATGAATGACATTACAAGACTTTCTAGTCCACTCTGTTAAGAGATTTATCTGTTTACAATGGTTAAGATGTCCACTCTGTTAAGAGATTTATCTGTTTACAATGGTTAAGATGTAACAGCAGGTGATCTGATCACAACACAACTTCAATTGCAGATTATCAGATCTATGTTAAGCTCATTCAAATCCTCTGATCAATATATCAATTATGTTTCAATCAATATTCAATAACTTACTGTCTCTCGATTATAGCTTTCTAATGCTCAGTAATCTTTGCAGTTTCGTTCTCCTTAACCAGTCTGATCAGACATGCATGAAGCTTGTTCACGTGATATCTCTGTAGTCTTTTCTTCCAACACGATTTCATCATGAAATCCTAGTCTCTTAAATAGACAAGTAAACCATTTTAATTCCATCCATCAGATTTTGCCGCTTAATCTCCTTTGTTGATAATTCCACTTAAACCTTCCTCGGCTGATGTGTCAGTAACACGTTTTATTTCAATCCCTTAGATCTTTGAATTATGTTAGCCGTCGATCTTCGTAACAAACATTATCTTCATCCTCGTAATCATAACACTTTCCAGCTCATCAACTTCCATCGGCTAAACTAGTCATTTAGTTCTTTTCTCCTGCTCGGTTAACAAAGAAATGTGTCGGTGAACACAAGCTCGATTTATATTGTGCTCAGTATACACTACTCTGCGTCGGTGTATACTGAAATGCTTCTTTAACCGACCACACTGCTTTGTGCATTTTCCTCTATCCTTCATCATAGATGAATGCAACATAATCAAGTCAATAACATGAGGTCATAGACTCATCCATAAGTTACCCAATGTGTTCCTTATCCATAATAATAAGATGTTCATGATATTAATAATAATATATGTTTTTAATAATATTATAATGATATATGTACACATAAGCATATGGGTGCACACGTATGCCTATGGTTACATATATTTCTATAATTATGTAGGTGTGAAAGTAATTGTGTTTTAAATAATATTAATAAATAAATAAATAATCTACTTGGATGACTAATTAATATATGGTAAATTCTTTTACCATAGCCTAAGTAACTACTTAGGTAATAGTAATTATATTAAAAATAATAGTTACTATTTTCTTTCCTTAAATAAAGGAGACCTAAATTAGATTATTATTAATATAATAAGATCAATATAATAGTTTATAAAATCCTTTCCCGAGAATGGCTTTAATAAATATATTTAAGCCTAAACTATTAACCAATTTTGGTTGGGATAGTTGCATCGGTTGGATTTAGTCGTGCAACTACTCCTTCAACCTATTTACGGGAAGAATCCTTGTGGGATGAGGGAATTGGCTGAAATTTATTCCTGAGAAGCATTATCATTTTGGGAGATAGGAGATCATATTGAAATCATAATAGTTTTGGAAGGGATTGTGCCTGCATTTGGAAGGAAGGAGTTGGCTGGAAATTTATCTTCGAAGGAGGCTTCATTATTATTTTGGGATAGGATATTCTGATTTAGGAAGTCTATTATATTTATGGAGGAATTTGTGTTTGCAATCAAAGAAATCTAGAGGACTCCTTGAAGAAGGCTGAGATAGTTTGAATCTTTCTTCTCCAACGGTTTCTCTGTAGGACTCCAGGTAGGAGCTATCCTGGAAGATGACCCTCCTTATGTGCTTGATTTGTTTGATTGTATTAATATCTATATATTTGGTGTCTTATTGAGTTTGCAAAATGATTATGTTGTTGAACCTTGGTTGCATTTGTGAATGAGATAGTCTCAGGAGAATGAATAATTATATTTATGTTTGAAATATATTGCTTTCATAAATTATTCTACTTTCTTCTATGAGATGTTTTATTTTCATCCTTATGTTTGAGGGAGTCTGGAATCTTCTTAGAAAGCTTGCCAACCTTTCTTATATGTTTCAAAGGTCTGTAGGTACTCTCACACCTTAGGAAGATTTATTTTCCTTCCTTGTTTGCATTCTGGATTTTGTACCTTTCTGATCATTCCCAAATTTTTCTCACTGGTCTTTTTGACAGACCCATACACATTGATCCATATCTTTTGACTCCAATATTATTTCCTCGATCGCTCCGGTCAGAAGTTGCATAACTTGTCTCTCTCCAACATATCCAAAACACAGTCCAATCCAATGATTAAATTAGGAGATATGGTTCCTGTATCGGGACTGTATTTTCTGCAACAATATTTTCTTCATTATTTTTTTTTCTCCAACAACTCACCAACTTCCTTCCATCAAATCTCATTTCTCAATGATACATGGTCTCCAAAAGGGTTAGGATAGTAAAATACATTCTTCCTACTATATAAATGACCAAATTTGATGTCTTTTATGTTAGAGGCATTAACTTCTCAAATGACTGGTGCCATTCCAGGATTCCCACCAATCAGCAAACCATTCCTATTTTTTTTTTGCAAACCCTCGAATGTTTTATGATTTGTTATATTGCATATATTGTATGTATATGATGTTTGAGTAAGGGTAGAGAACCTAAAAACACTAGGTGAGTGGCTCTCAGTGTGGGGTCGAGGCCCTAAGTGGCTAGTACCAGGATAACCCACTGATGAGTTGTTTAAACAAGTGATAACTTAATTAAAATTTATAGGGATGGAAACAAACAATAAAAAGATTAATGTATGCCTCGCCCATGCCATTAGTGCTAGTAAAGACTATGGATGGGAGTGGGAGAAGGTACCTATGCGTAGGTACGACTGAATGACACTTGTCTGTACGAAAGACATTTGGTTCCACATGTGCTTACTTGGGAGCCGAGGCCAAGAGTGGCTAGTACCAGGACAACCCAAGGGGTGAGGGCTATGCGATGACACTCATCTAACTTGTCTCTTAGAGTTTCTACCAAGTTTTGTGAACCTTTGGGAAGGGATTTGTGTTTCCATCTTCCTTGTTCAGTTATTATTTGGGAAGGTTACTCCAACCCTAGGTATGGCCTAGATATCACTTCCTTGTGGATTTTGGTGTTTATCTCCTAGCACGGGGGAGTGGGCCTTTTGGTATCCACGTGGTTGGGTGGTAAATCTTTTATCGAGGTACCTTTCACAGTTGCAGAGCTTATGGATTCTTGCTTGCACATGTTCCAATTTTGAAAAAAGAAGACTTGTAACTATCCTTCTTAATTATCAAATGTAAAGTTATTATTACCTCCTAAAGGGAGATGAATGTAATGTGACATTTAATGTATTTCAATTTGATGTAACTTGGAATGGGTAGATTTAGGGAAAAGAAAAGGGAATGGTGAACTTTATGTAAATCATTTGAAAAGAAAAAGAATTTCATAAGTGTTTCAAGCAAAGTGGCATGTTTCTCATTATGGTTGTTCAAGAAAAGTTAGTAATCAAATGTGTTAATTTCATATGTGAAATAGTTCAAACTCATAGATAAATTCTTTTATTATGATTATGCTTTAAATGTTATATTGATCATGAAAGAATGCTTAGGGAATATAGATGAAATTAATTGGTTAGAAATCAAATGAAAGCATTTCTATTTCTCTCTAAAGAATTTTCAAATGTTATGTTTTAAGAATTAATCATATTGTTAGTACACTTAATGAACCTAAATGGATTGTTCATTTTACTCATAGGGAATCTTGGAAAGATTCTAAGTTAAATTATGCATTGTTCATGTTAATCTTTTAAAGTTCAAATTTTTTCATAAATTCGTTGCTTAGGTTTTCTTTTCTAAAGAGAATCTTCGTTCTCTTTCCCGGTTCCCTTGCGGGGCATGACACCCATCTCAAAAACTTGTGGATCATACAAGCCAACATATTTTCTTGAACTAATAGAACTCAAAAAATTTGCATAATGTAGATTTCAAGCATCTAGAGAAATCTGATGGCTATGTTGAACTATTTGTGCCATTGAATTCTATGTTGTTTCTCTTTCTTCTAATGTGAAGAAAATTTGCAATTATCATTAGCAAATTGATTTGTGACAAGGACTGTGGAATGAATTAAGGAAATCAATTTTGAGAAAAATAGATGGGAAGATAATTATAAAGTTTATCAACGTATTCTCTTATGTGTAATGTCCATCCACTTTTCCAAGAAGTGGACTCAAAATTTGCATTACATTCAAGGCAAAAGTTAAACATAAGAAATCTAACAAATTATATAACAATTAATTTTACGGGTAAATATTTTTGCAATTACAACCAGACCACATGAGAGGATTAATCATTTTATCATTTTGAATTTAAAATAACCCATTTTACGGATGGTTTGGGAAATGACTATGTTGATATCAAACCTATGCATTTGAAGTTGAACCATGGAGTTCATCATCATCCACTGTTGAAGCTCTCTGATAAAGTGATGAGTCTCGTAGTCTATGAAGATCAGGGTCTGCATGATATTGTCCGTACAGAGCATATATTAAGACTGCAACAGTACTGAGAACTGCAAATCTCACCCATGCTTCCCAATGTAGCTGCCAACAGAAACCCATTAAAATGCTATGCATTTCCAATGAAATGTACAACTCAGATTATATAAAAGTACAAAAGAATGGTATACATATACCTGAGCAAACAAAAACACGTTGAAAAATATACTGGAAGCTGGTAGCAAAGGAGCTGCCGGACAAGAAAAGCCAGGAGGTTCTGTGTATTCCTGAAAAATTACAAAGAAGCCAATGATAAAGGAAGCTTATATGTCCACAATTTCTTTCACTATGGAAGGATAAAACAATTTTTTTAAAAACTTATAGAAATAAGCCATTGAAGACATAGACAATGTAAAATTACTGCACAATGCATTGATTAATCTTTTGTTGCTGAGACATAAGTATACTAATATTGCTCAGTTACTAACTTACTATTTATTATTTCAGATGTTATATAGTTTCAATGAAACTAAGACATCAAGAAACTATCATAAATTATTATTTTAGATCTTACGTAGTTTAAAACTGAGAAATCGAGATACTAACATTACGCCTTCACAAGACCCCTCATTAATATGCATGTAACTATTTGCATGTCTGGGCTATAAGAGCACCAAGAATAAAAGCACACTGATTCAGTTGTACAAATTCTCATAAAACTTTATGAATTATTCCTGCACATATCCCCTGCAGCTCTGGCAAAACTGCTCTTCCTTACCTCCTAATTTTGTAAATATGGTTAACTCTTGCAAACACTCCACTCTAGAGCTATTGGAGAACTATAACAGATTAGAGGTGTAAGAAAATTGTCCCGCAGCACTAATACTTCATGGTACACACTCTTCATTGACCCAGTCACCCAATCAATATGGCACCGGCTTAGTATTCACTTCCCAATTAATCTTCATGCAACTTCGTGTGCTCAAATCAGCAGGTATTAGAGATAAACTCTTTCAAGGCAGTTTCCCAGTTTAAAAATTGTTTTGTTGGTCCGACAAAACTCTTTTTAGGCAACTTTTTGGTCAAAAAAATTGTTTTCAGTTCAATTTCTGAATTATTACGATAAGTCATGATATTTTTTGGCAGATTCTGCTAATATGATTTAAAGTGTGCTAAGATATTTATGGACCAGGGATATGCAAAATGTATCTCAATTATGATTGATGGAGAAATATGGAATATTCTCACGGAAGCAAGAAAAACATGAAATGCAATAAATAGGCCAGAAAAAGATGTAAAAAGTGTTGTTGGGCTTTCAGAAGAGTATAACGGCAGATTTTAGAAGTCAAGAGGCCCACCAAAAGCTGCTGGATTTTTTAAGTTTCTGTGAATACCAGCAGCCACATGCTTCTTTGTAATGTCCACTTAAAATGTCAATAAAATGCAGTTTTAAGATGATGGAATTCAGCTAGTCATGAATGGATGTGAAAGTTATTGTTTTGCAAAATCTTATTTTCGGCATGCCAAATAAAACTTAATCACCCAGTAAGCCATTTTTTATTTCATATCATATTTTCTCTCTATAATACTTCGTGGTGCAATGATTTCAAAGGTGGATCTTTGTATTTCTTACATGTTACAGGATCTGACTTACGAAATTTATGTGTTTCCATGAGGTTTCTTTTGTTCCATACAGTAAATCATTCACATATTCCTGCTAACATTAGAGAAAAGATTCTCAAATATGCAATTATCTTTCTTTTGGGGGGTTACCCAGTTGTTTCTCTGTGCATTAGTCCACCTAGGGTTTCTTTCTAAATTTTATCTACCCTGGGGACCCATCCCTTATTTTCAGACCTGTACATTATAGAGGATGTTTCAGGGATGCAGGAATGGATTGAAAACATCCCCCAACTATACCCAATTTAACAAAATTTAAGGAAACATCCCCAGAAAGCCTTTTTTTTCTGTAGAAACTATAAGGGATGACAGGGCATCCCAGGCCCAATTCAAATAAAAAAGGATTTTTTTTAAAAAAGGGGATGGAGACTCCCCAAAGACCCCTCTCTTTTACATTGACCTTAAACTTAAAGCACTCACTCTGAGAGAAAATGAAAAAACTTGCAGCATAGCAGTTTTATTCACTTGAAGTTTCAACCAGAGAAGTAATAATCTGCAAAAAATCGTGATTATACCCAATTAATCACGAATCCTGGAGCCAGCCAATCTTTTCCCTGAAAAAATCCCACTTTGTAAAAAAATCATTAACCAATTGTTGACCTAATTTTCAATGATTTTTTTCATTTAAAGTGCATTAAAAGAATGATCCTAAAAATGGCCAAAAAGGTGAAAAAATCTGCAAAACCCTAGAGAAACTCTCAAAAATGCCAAATCTCTCAAAAATAGAGTCGATTCTCAGACAAAATCCAAGTCAGCATTCTTGGAATCAACATGGAAACAATTTGTTATTTTAAGAGTGAGTAAATTTCCACAATCCATAAGATATCTGTATTTTGTTTTTGGATTCGATTGTGTGAGCGTTTTTTACATCAATGTTTCAGATCACACTCGGTTATCTGTCATTAGGATGATAGAGAGCATAAGGAAAAGAAATAGAAAAGTTGCAGACCTGGACCCTTTCAAAAGAGAGGGTAAGGGGGTTGGTGAAAGGAGAGAGAGAGCAACCCCCTTACCCTCTCTTTTTAAAGGGTTCAGGTCTGCAACTTTTAGATTTTTTCTTCTTATTCTCTCTATCATCCTGATGATGGGTCATGGAGTGTGATCCAAAACATTGATGTACAAAATGCTCACACAATCAAATCCAGAAACAGCATACCAATTTGTTGTTTTGTCCCATAGTTTTCTTTCCAAACTCTGGAAGACTCGGGAAGACCCTAAACAGAGGAGTTGGCGAGGTAATGGCGGTCATCAACTGAATTTGAAAGGGCCTCAATCATCCTGAATTGCAGGGGGCATGTGAGATAGTGTTGAAGGAGCTGATGAATCTGCTCCAAGTCTTGGCTTCAATATGACCCAAGTTATCTACATGCCCCGCCCCATGAATTATGATGCGAACAAGTATATAGTTAATACTATACACTAGTTTTAAAATTATAACTATTATGCACTATTGTATATTGCGTTTTGATGGGGAATTAGCGAGCCCCTATAGTTTATGATTAATATTATAAAGTAGTTTTAAAATTTAAATTATTATTGAATATTAACATATATTAATAGTTATATAATAAATTGAAAATAACATAAAATTTATAAATGTATATATTTAATTTTTAATGTGTGTATGTACTTTTTAACTTATAATTAATATATTTAATTTTATTATTAACATTTGTCTCTACCTAAAATAGTTGTTGCAAGCTAGGTATTGCCAAAACCAGTGGCTTGCTAATCTTTCACTTCAAATAAACAAATATCTTTTGTTGAATTCTACCCCATATAAAGGACTGACCAATTGCTATTATGGAATATAAAGCATTGCAATTGTGGAATGTGATTTGATAAGCTTTCTCAAGTATTGAACTACCCCTGCAAAAGTCCATGCCTCAAATGCAATGAAAGTCTTGGAGATCACTTCAAAATGGCTTCCACTTTTACTAAATTCCTAACAGTAGCTAGATTGTTGTCTGATAAATTTTTATCTCATTTACTTCATCGACTTGGCTAATATTTGATGTCAGACTTAGACAACTATTTGGTGACTTCCCTCTTAAAAATTCTGATAAATATTGATGTCAGTTACTTCAGACTCAGCTAATATTTGATCTTAGATTTAGACAACTATTTGGTGACTGCCCTCTTAAAAGCTAACTGAATATTTGCCTATGTAATCAGGCAATATGAATATAAATAAAAGAATCTATTTACTACAATTCATTTTGATCTCAGTTACTTCATAGACTTAGCAAATATTTGATCTCAGACTTAGACAACTATTTGATGACTGCCCTCTTAAAAAGTTAACTGACTAGGTTGCCTATGTAATCAGCAATATGAATATAAACGACAAATTCTATTTTCTATAGAAATCCAATTTTTTCCTGATTTTTCCCCAATCTTTTCACAAAATCTTATACTTTTAGTTTGCCGATTTTTCTCTCCAAACAATTCTTGACTTTGAATTGAATCATTAGCAATTAAATATCATTTTAGTTGCATTTGTGAGTTGCACCAGTGAACATGGGGTTAGTAAACTTTATATCAGCATTAATGAGATTGATTTCAGTTGATTTACATCTAAGTTGCCGATTCGGGTGTAGATGCAGATGTGGGTGCGAGAATCGGGTATGCGGATGCGCAAATTTTTTTGCGGGGGGAGTTTGGATGCGTGTGTATGTATATATATGTATATATACATATATATGTGTGTGTGTGTGTGTGTGTGTGTATGCAAAGAAATGCAAGAAATATACAAAATTAAATCATTATATATTAAATGCCAATTAATAGTACCGGCTGCTTGTTTTTAGATCATAGTTGCTGCATGGGAAAGCCTATGTATCATACTTAAAGGTTCAGTTCTATAATGTAAGTTATTATCCATGTACTGGTCCTTCTTGATGTTCAAGTGGTTATTTTGCACACATCCACCTTTTTAATAACTATGAAAACTAGGAAGAAATTTGGAAAGGTTGAGAGGATTTTTCCTCTGGCACTTTTTCCAAGCTTTATGATCCCTTACATCATCATTCATCCGATCTACTAATAAGTGGGCATCGAGCAATAGCTCTGCCAATGAAATAGGTTCATAAAAAACTAGGTATGTGAGTTCAATAATTTCTCAGCCTTGGGTCAGATCTACCATTAAGGAATGGTTTGAATAACTTTTTAATTTGAAAACCTTTGCATATTTGATTCTAGAAATACAAGGTCTGGGTGTGTGCGTTAGAGAATGGTTAAGCAATCAATAGAAGAGTGATAGAGTGTAGCACCAGTGACAGTCTGCACTCATTAGTTTGCATCAATTTCAAATTACATCAATTATGTCCATACTTGGAGGTACTGGTAACAGTGAAAGGGATAGGTGTATTAACTATTAGTAAACCCATTTGCTGCAGTAACAGTTTGTTGATGGAGATTTGGATGGGAATGCTATTGATTTCCCATCCTCAGCAGTTTGGCTTGAAACTTAGAAAGTAGCAAAATGTATACAGGGTGTGAGTTATCTTTGTGAGATTCACAGACGTGATGTTTTGCGTTATTTTGGGCCCTGGATGTGCCCAGGAAGCGCATCACATCCCTGTGATGCAATTCTTGGGCGCATCCGGGGGGGCATCGGCCTCCGCATCCAGACCTCCAAGGAGCGCATCGGTAACTAAGATTTACATTATGCATGTTTAGCAGTTGTTTGTTTATGTTTTGTGAAATCACTTACCTTTTACTGTTAATGATCTGGCATTTTATCAAATGTTTTCAAAATGAAATCAAACCAACTTCTGCACTTGACACAGCTATAGTGGGAGTGGCAATCCAATTGATTGTGGTTCAAATGAAATTGAAACAAATGTTGATGCTGAACTTAATACTTTTGATGAAGAAGAATATGAATATTAAATATCGGTTGTAATTTTAATTTTCACTATGTAATGACATTTTGAGACTTTATTTTCATTTTTGCAAAATTATGAATGTTAAATATTTTATTTTTGGCAATTATGAGGATCATTGTTCTTATAAATTATATTTTTGAACATAATATATATATATGTTTCCATATCCATACTCGAGGAACTCAAGTCTCAAAATGTCATTACACACTGAAAATTAAAATTACAATCGATATTTAATATCCATATTCTTCATCAGAAGCATCAAGGTCCGCACCAACATTTGGTTCAATTTCATTTTGAAAACATTTGACAAAATGCCAAATCATTAACAATAAAAGGTAAGTGTTTTCACAAAACATTAACAAACAGCTGATAAATATGCATAATGTAAATCAACTGAAATCAATCTCATTAATGCTGATATAAAGAATATTAACTGTGTTCACAGGTGCAACTCACAAATGCAACTGAGATGATATTAAATTGCTTGCTTGCTGGCAAATTCTAATATAAAATGCTGTTACAAAGTTATGATACAGCTGGGAGTAGATGGATAAAGGAAATTGCATACCCAAAATGATGAAGATTGAAACCAAGGTTTTAATGTATCACACTACACCTAAGTATGGTACCAGGTATTCCCACAACAAACCCAAGTTCCCAAGCAGTAGCCTGGGCATACACAAGGGCTGTATGGACCAAAAACTTATTGGTACACATGCCCGGGCTATACCAGCAGTGCCTGGTAAGATAGAATTTTTGCATTAATGAGAATAAAATGTAGTTTTTAACATGGTGAAATTCAGCTTGCTTGCATGTTACTAAATCTGACCTATGAAGACTTTGTGTTTTTATAGGATTTCTGTTGTTCCATAGTGTAAATAATTCACACATTCCTCTTGTTTCTAGAGAAAAGAGTCTAAGATCTGCAATTATATTCCTTTCTCTTTCCTCCCTATCTCATCCTTTTGTTTTTCTTGTTTCTCTGGTGCTTTTTCGTAAAAACAACACAAAAAAATAAAAACCTCACCACATGCGGTCAACACAAAGGAAAATCACCTTACTGGCGATATTTCAATGTGGTGTTAATGTATTTATCGGCCCATTGAGTAAGTTGCACACATATTCAGGGAAGAATTAAGGTGACAAATCCAAAAGTTAACACTCATATTTAAAACTTTGTTAGAGAAACTTATGTGGGCTCTATATGCACAACAGCATTTACAACATGAACTTAATTGCCAGTATATTTGTCCCTTCAGTTTTGAAAAGTGTAGTTTGGCATTCCTTACAATGGAATTTGCACTATACATTAAACTTTCAAGTTTCAACAGTTGTTGAAAACTAAACATCAAATAATGCTGGAGGGTTTATCGGCTTTGGATGAAATTCTATAGTGCATGTAACAGCTAGTGTGTTTGCAGACTGTTTGAGTGATTGTTTAATGAACAGAAACAATAAGCTGATATAAAACAGAAAATATTTTAGACTTTTAAATGCATGAAACCACATAAAATAGAAAATTAGAGTAGACAGAGCAAACATCAAAAAGAAAACACCAAATTTCATGTGGAAAACCCTTTCGGGTAAAAACCCACGACAGATCAGTAGCTTTCAATTACCAAATTAACACCAACCTAGAAATATATAAGTGAGCACCAACTCATTGGGAGCACCAACTTCATTCAGCCTGAAAACAGTTATTGATTACATGTCTGTAGCACGTATGAGAAAGTCTATCAAAATATATCCTGTGCCAAAATGAAGACAGGGATTAACAGCAGAGAAAGAGTTTTGAAAAGCTTAACACACAACATACATGCTCGACCCATGAACTCTACACATGGAAGGAATGACTGAAGTAAATATATATTCCTTCAGAATACAAAACATGAGTTTTAATGCAGGAAACTGTAACACAACTATCATCAGAAGTATGCAGCCCTACTCACAATTAACAAAAGAATCTTAGAAGTCGTCACACAAAAAAGGATAAATAAATTAATGAATCAATTTCAAATAAAACTGCCAAGCATCAAATTCTGACCCTGTCAGAACACCTGCAACTGCCATTCACCAAAAACCATTGCACCATAAAAAGGATTAATTCATCACAATAGAAGCCACCACTAAAAAAGAAGATTGTGTTTCATAGACTTTTCAACCTTTTGAAAATTCAAGCGGTGACTTGGCAATCTGACTTGGCAAGACTTGGTACAAAGAAGTAAACTAGCTGACAGCAACCAAGTAGCTTATGAAGATCTGATGGATAATCAAAAACTTGTGATTTTCATTTCATTCCAATTCTCTTTTCAGAAAGCCAAGCATAGAAAAGCAATATGACTTTGACGTCAATGACAAAATATTCAACAATCCTCCCTTTGTCATTGATGACAACTCCATTTGAAACCAAACTGAAACTAAAACTGCTCTAAAATAATATTTCTCCTCTTGACTCACTACTCCCCCTTTGACATCAATGATTGATACCGACCTACATAACTGAAATGGGGATGATATAATATGATAATGAAAACTCCCCGTGAGTCAGAATGGCAATTCAAAGATGAAGTAAATCACTCCCAACTTCTCCCTCAAGAATTCAACAGTTTCCTTTCGTAGAGGCTTAGCAAACAAATTTGCAATCTGTTCTTTAGTAGAAACATATTCCAACTTAACTTGTTGATTACTAACTTGTTCTCTCAGAAAATGATACTAAATAAGAATATGTTTAGTCCTAGAGTGTATAACTGGATTCTTAGAGATATTAATAGCACTCATGCTGTCACAAAGGATAGATATAGGATGGTCATATTGTACCTTAATGTAATGTCCCCTTTTTGGGGTACATTATATTGTGTCATGTTGTTAGCCTTTTCTCCTTGGTCCAAAGGGCTAACGTGGCGTGGCAGTGCTCCAGGAGATAATTGGTCTAGGTGGTTTCAATTCCAAGCCAATCGGAGCAGTTTGCGCAGGTTTCCAAGGTACTTACTATTTTTAGTAAGTCGGCAAGGGTTCAGAATTCTCGGCTTTTCAGCAGTGGACTTGGAGCGTCTCGTCGAGAGCTTTTTGACGAGCTATCACATGTCGGCATCCAAGCTCGTTTGGGCCTCCGTTTTAATGACGGAAGTTTTCCTGACTCATTTATTATTTTACTTTATAACTCAACGGTCATTTTATTTATAAGTGACTTAAAGTGAAATTATAAAGAGACGAAATGGGCATATGAAGAGTCATAGTGGGGAAACTGAAGAGTCACAACTACAGCCATAAGAGGAGGTTTTGGAGTCTCATTCAGCATGCTTCAGTTTATGGATGTTATTTCTCCTTGAGAATTCGAGAAGCTTCAGCTATCGAATCAGAAATCTAAGGACGGAAACCTTCATCATTTCTTGGTGGATTGGACGTGATGGAGCCTCTATTTTTAACAAAAATTAGGGCCTCCATTTGAGAAATAAATGTCAAAGGCATGATGAATCAAAATGAATATCAGTATTGAAGAAACAAACATTACCATCTGATAATGAAAAGAGAGGGTGAGTAATAAAAGATACATGTTTGGAGTAAAAAGAATAAGCTACAAATATTAGGAGTTATGATCAAGCTATAGGAAGACTACAAGAGAAGTTTATTCCTGATTTATGAAAGCTTATATGAACAGATATGTAAGCACAAAATAGTGAATTCGTACATTATGCAGTGACTGAAGAAATTGAAGAACAAACTGAAGGGACATCAGAAGAGAGTAACAGGTCTTGCCTTTTCTCATGAGCAAAAAGTGGTTGTATCATTTGGTGCAAATGCTCAGCTTTGTGTTCGGGGAACCAAAACTTGTGAAAGAATATTACAAAGTAATCATAAATAATGACAGACAAGCATCTCCAGCACGTACAAAACCAAGACCAAGAAACGTCTATAGTAACCGCTCATGTAGGGAAACATACTGTGCAATTATGATAGTTTGACATATATGCAGAAATATTAATATCCAAACAAGTAGCGACCATCTACAAGAAATACACTCAAGAGTCTCTGTGAAAACTGTTGGAGGTTCGCTTTCCATATGAAAAAGGTTACAGGAGGGCTTGAAGTATGCGATTGATGATGAAGATTATAGAGAAGGTTATTTTGATTAGAAGAAGACGGTGACGCCCAACATCTAAAGACTTGACACTGATCATTTAGGATGATTGTCGATATCGTTATCCATAGAACCCCTGTGTGCATCGGATATAATCTTATAAAAAATATGAACCAATCCATACCATCACAAGTCTGATAGTGCAAAGACCATGAAACGTCAAGGTATAGGAAGCAAATGAAGTGATGTGGATTCAAAATATGTTGTGTGTGTCTGAATATCAAACAAAACAATATTAACAAAAGCGATACATTCTAGAATCACGAGTACAGGAATAGTTTCAGACTAGAAATTTGAGTTGAACCGTGGTACATTGGAGATGCATCGCGTAAACTGCAAAATTAGAAATAAATTGATTATATGTGATCTGAGTATATTGAAGGTAAAGGCGATCAAAATTAAACATTAGTTAAAATACAAAAGCTTTAGTTTGTTTAATAAAGGGGACGTGACTTTTGATATTGAAAAGAAACGTCATTTTATACAATCAAATATAAATAAGGATTGTATCATTCGATAGGAGGGACATAACAAAAAAAAGAAGCATTTATATATTTAATTGTATGGAGGGATAAGGAGTGAAAATATGACTTTGTAAATATAAATTTATTTTATTTTAATAATAAAATAAAAAGTCTTTTGTTTATTATTAAAGGTGTGGAGAATTAAAATTGCAGATGAACCGTCCTTTGTAATTATTATTTTTGAATATTGTGTACAATTTAAATATCGGATAAGTGGATACAGTCAGATAGCATCCTAAATTCAATCTGGACTAATTTAGGATTGCATAAATATTTGATTTGTCGCATCTCGATTATTTAATTGATTAGCAATATTAATGCATTGAACATTATAAAGTTGTACGTAAACCTTCATTGAAGTTGACTCTATTGCCCGAATAAGCAGAGGCACTGGTCTTTTTATTGTTGAAGTATTGGGTTTATATATGAAGTCAGAAAATCTATCAATTCCTTCCTACAAACCTCAAATCCATTATTAATCATTACACAAAATATTTAATTCAAACATTCAACATTCAATTTCATATTGATTGAGTTCGAGGAATTTGCCAGCCGGAAAACTCACAAGCTTAAATTTGCTATAGAAAAACCTTGGAGAAAGTGATCAAGTTTGAGGTGAAGGTTTACCCGCCTAGGTTTAGCAAAGCCTAAAGTGCAGGGGAATTTGAATTATTCCCGTTTGTTGGCCAGAACTGATTTGGAATCCTATTGGGGAATTGGCAGGCTCTTGGATTTCCAATCTGTGGTTTTGGGAACCAACAAATTGGCGACTCTGCTGGGGAGAGTTGCTCACAATATATATTGTGAAGTTACCCAGAATTTCAGATTTCGCAGATCAGATTCAGATAGCAATTGTATCCATTTGTTTGGAAGCATACTCTACTGGAAGAAAGAACCTAGAAGATCAACAAATCAATATATTCCTCGAAAGAGGTGGCGACTCTATTCAATACAATTTTCACTTGGTAGCTTTGCCGAGGGAGAAGACTCAGAAGGAGAAGGTGGATAGGTTTTTCAAATGTATCGATCATTTGAAAGAAGGCTTTTTATTCTAGATGGCATCAGGCCATTGGATTTCAGCAAGTCTGATTATGAACCTAGCAAGTTATCCCCAAAACTTTCACAACTTGTGCCAAAGTTTCATCGAGAATGGGATGAATCCGCATTTCAACATTTGGATGTGTTTTATACATTCATAGAGGACTATGAGGTTGATGCAGAAGATCAGGTGATGAAGTTGTTTGTCAGAACATTGAAGGACAATGCGAGACAAGCTTATGAATCACTACCTACACAATGTATCTCGTCTTGGAAAGAGTTTGAAAAATGGTTCCCATATGAGTTTCATGATGCAAGCAAGGAAGATGACATGTGTTATGAACGATGTGAAGACCAAAGCTGCAACATGGAAGAGGATCCTAACATGTCTCCACTTGATGCCTTTTTCAGTTTGGAGAGATTTGAAGGGGAGTCTTCTGCACGCTTATTCTTGAGGATGGTAAATATATATATCAGAAGATACTTGTAACAATTATGCCTTCACAAAAGGAAATAATGAGAAAGATCAAAAACCTGGGAATCTCGTTAGGTGACCCTGATCTAAAGCTTCTTTTTTAGATATTAGAAGAAGATGATGAAGACAGAGAAGAGGAGGCTTATGATCAGATTGAACAAGGCCTTGTGCTTGATGGAAATCGCAGTGGTGATGAAGAAGATCCAAATTACATATCCCCTTTGGACGCATTTTTGCATTTAGAGAAACAAGAAGAAGAATCTACAGTACAATTCTTCCTGAGGATGTTTAATATCCGTCAAGAAGTACCTTTAGAATGCAAACCTTCAACCTCTGATCTTTTCAACAAAATGCGAGAACTAGGTCTTTTATATGATCATCAGTTCCTTACCTTTCTCAAACTAATGAATAATGAACTGGATGTAGAGGAGAATGAATGCAAGACTGAAGTAGCATATGAGTCAAGTGAGGTTTTAGATATGAGTGGAGGAGACTCTTTTGGACAGTCTAAAGAAAGATCTTTCCATGATGATACTTGTATGATATCAAATATCAGTGAATGTGAAAATGAGGAAGAGGATTTTCTTGGTGTGGAAGAGATTTCAGCCTTGTTAGACATAGAATACCAAAGACACGTTGAGAAGAATGGTCCAAATTTTTTCTCAATCCACCATGGTAAGGAGGTTGACGGATTAGCGCATATTCAAGAGATACTAGATGAAGGAGATAATAATTTCCAAGAATCGAATAGTGGAGATGAAATAGAACTGCATGCGGTGTATGAACAGGAGGAAGTTTCAAGAGATAATGTTAATGAAGATATTAGTCTTGTTGACGAAACACTTGATGATCCAAATAAAAGCTCTCATGGAAGCATGCCTAAATTCTCTATGTTCCTAAACCTGTTATTCGAAGAGGAAGCGGATGAAGATATGTCTGAGTTCTCTATGTTCTTGAATCCATTATTTGAAGAGGATCCTTTATGCAATGGAATCTATCAGCATCATGATGAAGATAGCAGCCCTAATTTTAAAATTGATGAAACTCATGAAGTGCATTCAAATGGTGAGATATCTTTTAGTTCATCTTATGAGAATGAAGTACATCAAACATATGATGATAAAATGGAATCAGCCAAGCATGATGGGGGAAATAGATTAAAGGATAGTCTTGGAGATTGCTCAAATATCACACCTAACCATAGTCCGGGTATATGTGAAGAAGTGTCTCCTAGACATGAACCATTTTTAAAACCATTACATGAACAAGTGTTGCACCATAGGCCTGAAGAAAAGATTGGATCAGACAAACATAATATGCATTCTGAGTATGTAGATGTGAAGGATTGTGAACAAGAAGGTATCCAAACAAATAGGACTAATCTAGAGGTTAACCAAAATCTTCTATTCAGCAAGGACCACAGTGCCCCTGATGAATTCTCAAGGGCTGAGCATAGATTGGATGCCGAAGATCGTATTGATGAAGTGATAATAATTGTCTATAAGGATGACATGTGTAATGCATCAATGTTAAAAGTGTTATGTGATCAAAATCAGGTGTTTGATAGAGGAAAGGATTAAGGTTCACTTTTTGGGGGCCTGGGGCCACCCAATTTCCACTTTGCAATTAGGTTAAATTGATGGTCTTCTTCTCCAGAGATAACTGGAATCTCATTATGCTCACAAGGAGCATATGTCCCCAACAAGAGCCACTGATGGAGCCTCAATTTTTAACAAAAATTAGGGCCTCCATTTGAGAAATAAATGTCAAAGGCATGATGAATCAAAATGAATATCAGTATTGAAGAAACAAACATTACCATTTGATAATGAAAAGAGAGGGTGAGTAATAAAAGATACATGTTTGGAGTAAAAAGAATAAGCTACAAATATTAGGAGTTATGATCAAGCTACAGGAAGACTACAAGAGAAGTTTACTCCTGATTTATGAAAGCTTATATGAACAGATATGTAAGCACAAAATAGTGAATTCATACATTATGCAGTGACTGAAGAAATTGAAGAACAAACTGAAGGGACATCAAAAGAGAGTAACAGGTCTTGCCTTTTCTCATGTGCAAAAAGTGGTTGTATCATTTGGTGCAGATGCTCAACTTTGTGTTCGGGGAACCAAAACTTGTGAAAGAATATTACAAAGTAATCATAAATAATGACAGACAAGCATCTCCAGCACGTACAAAACCAAGACCAAGAAACGTCTATAGTAACCGCTCATGTAGGGAAACATACTGTGCGATTATGATAGTTTGACATATATGCAGAAATATTAATATCCAAACAAGTAGCGACCATCTACAAGAAATGCACTCAAGAGTCTCTGTGAAAACTATTGGAGGTTCGCTTTCCATATGAAAAAGGTTACAGGAGGGCCTGAAGTATGCGATTGATGATGAAGATTATAGAGAAGGTTATTTTGATTAGAAGAAGACGGTGACGCCCAACATCTAAAGACTTGACACTGATCATTTAGGATGATTGTCGATATCGTTATCCATAGAACCCCTGTGTGCATCGGATATAATCTTATAAAAAATATGAACCAATCCATACCATCACAAGTCTGATAGTGCAAAGACCATGAAACGTCAAGGTATAGGAAGCAAATGAAGTGATGTGGATTCAAAATATGTTGTGTCTGAATATCGAACAAAACAATATTAACAAAAGCGATACATTCTAGAATCACGAGTACAAGAACAGTTTCAGACTAGAAATTTGAGTTGAACCGTGGGACATCGGAGATGCATCGCGTAAACTGCAAAATTAGAAATAAATTGATTATATGCGATCTGAGTATATTGAAGGTAAAGGCGATCAAAATTAAACATTAGTTAAAATACAAAAGCTTTAGTTTGTTTAATAAAGGGGACGTGACTTTTGATATTGAAAAGAAACGTCATTTTATACAATCAAATATAAATAAGGATTGTATCATTCGATAGGAGGGACATAACAAAAAAAAGAAGCATTTATATATTTAATTGTATGGAGGGATAAGGAGTGAAAATATGACTTTGTAAATATAAATTTATTTTATTTTAATAATAAAATAAAAAGTCTTTTGTTTATTATTAAAGGTGTGGAGAATTAAAACTGCAGATGAACCGTCCTTTGTAATTATTATTTTTGAATATTGTGTACAATTTAAATATCGGATAAGTGGATACGGTCAGATAGCATCCTAAATTCAATCTGGACTAATTTAGGATTGCATAAATATTTGATTTGTCGCATCTCGATTATTTAATTGATTAGCAATATAAATGCGTTGAACATTATAAAGTTGTATGTAAACCTTCATTGAAGTTGACTCTATTTCCCGAATAAGCAGAGGCACTGGTCTTTTTATTGTTGAAGTATTGGGTTTATATATGAAGTCAGAAAATCTATCAATTCCTTCCTACAAACCTCAAATCCATTATTAATCATTACACAAAATATTTAATTCAAACATTCAACATTCAATTTCATATTGATCGAGTTCGAGGAATTTGCCAGCCGGAAAACTCACAAGCTTAAATTCGCTATAGAAAACCTTGGAGAAAGTGATCAAGTTCGAGGTGAAGGTTTACCCGCCTAGGTGTAGCGAAGCCTAAAGTGCAGGGGAATTTGAATTATTCCCGTTTGTTGGCCAGATCTGATTTGGAATCCTATTGGGGAATTGGCAGGCTCTTGGATTTCCAATCTGTGGTTTTGGGAACCAACAGGACGGAAACCCAATTCATCCCTGTGCGGATTCACTCAGTGTTCGCCATTGGTTTACCAGGTTCTTTATCATCCAGTCTTACTGTTATTTGCCTGTAGTTCAGATTGGAATGTAATATCTATGGTTTTGTATTGCTGTTGTAAAATACATACCATTTTCTAAGTTATTTCATCAGATTGCATTTGCTGGTTATATGAATAAATCTGCTGGTTATTCGAGACTATATGTTGGTTATTTGCATTTTATTGTTTATTTTAAATCTGCTTAAGATTTATTGGTCGAAATCAGTAAATGGCCGGTTAGGATCATTTCACTTAATGTCCTTCAATGTTTGCTTCATCCATTGAGCTTGTCTACAAGAAGACATTGTTGCAATGTACTTAGATTCATCTGTAGATAATGAAATAGAATCTTGCTTTTCGCTCAACCAAGATACAAGACAGCCACCTAGAAAGAATGCACCTCAACTTGTGCTCTTTCTATCATCAACAAAACCACCCCAATCTGCATTTGTAATTTGAGTGTAAAATCACTGCCCTTAGGATACCATAACTCATAATCCATAGTAACCCTTAAGATACTCAAAGATCCTCTTAACTGTATGAACATGAGTATCCTTAGGAGTAGCCTAAAATCTAGCAACATAACCAACTTCTTGCATAATGTCGGGTCTAGCAGTTGTAACATATAATAGACTTCCTATCATAGACCTATACAAAATTTGATTAGCATTTGGAGACTCATCATTTTTACTCAACTTATATCTTGTCAGTATTGGAGTACTCACAGGCATAGTTCAGAAAATCGTGAGTTCGCAACTCGCAAGTCCAATGGTGAGTCGAGTCAACTCGCCATGGACTCGCAAGGCGAGTCCAGGCAAGTTGACTCGTGAGTTTTTGCCTTGGACTTGTGCGAGTCTTTCATCGGGACTCACGAATCATTGACTTGGACTTGCGTCGTCCACTTAACATTCCTAGCACATGCATAAAGTAGTTTTTTTTTCCTTTTTCCTCTCATTTGCTCTTTGTTATTGCTCACAACAGGATTTTAGGGTGTGGAGAGGTTGAAGAATCAACATCAAATCTACAAACTACATCTAGGTAAGGAATTTTTCTACTTATTTATTTTTTTCCCTTCTATCAAAAATGAAAAAAATCTTGAAAAAAAAAGGGAAATGTTGGTAAACAATTTTCTATTTCTCTTTTTGACAGATTTCCCTACATTTTTATCTTGTTTTTGAATACTATTGTTTTTCCATAAAACCCTATTGATTTTTTTAATTTTTTTCATGCTGTAATAGCTATGGGCAAAATGAAAGATCAGGCATGGAAGGATGGAATAAGAGGAAATAAAAAGGGAGACATGACTTGCACTGAATGTGGCAAACCGATGACAGGTGGAGTGAATAGATTAAAATACCACATTGCTAGAATATCTGGACAAGGTGTGGATGGCTGCCCCAATACAACTCCAAAGATTATTAGACACATGAAGGCCCTTCTTGCTAAATATGACTCGCATAAAGAAGAAAGGGAAAAAACAAAACAAGCCATGATAGCTGCAATGAATCCAAATGCATCCAGTTCAGCTCTCTTTCATTGCAAAAGCACTCACAAAAAGGTAGTCCCCTTTCATCATCAACTAAACTCGTCTATTGTTGACAATGAGGAATAGGTTACTGAGACTCAAGATCCTTCTTCATCAGACCCAAATTTTTTTATTCCGCACAATGTTCCAAGAGCACAACCTTCACTTGAAGGTATAGGATGGAATAAAGAAAAACATGAGAAAGCAATGATAGTAGTAGCAAATTTTTGGTACTACAACGATTTTCCTTTCAATGCAGCAAGGAACCCATATTGGGAAGGTTTGGTTACCGCATTTACAGTTGCAGGCAAGGGGTTTAAGGCCCCAACAACTTATGACTTCAATGAGCCATTGCTACAGAAATCAGTGGAAAGTACATGTTCTAGTTGATGATCAAAAAAAAATTGGAAGAGAAAAGGATGCAACATCTTATCTGATGGATGGACAGATGGGAGAAATAGGACTCTCCTCAACTTCTTGGCAGCTTCTAATGGTGCGATGGTATTCCTCAAGTCTATAGATGCCTCAAAGGTAAAAAAAAATGCTAAGACTCTGTGCAATTTTTTAGATGGGGTGATCCAAGAAGTCAGAGTTGAGAATGTTGTCCAAATTATCACAGACAATGCACCTCCATATGTATTTGTAGGTAGAATGCTTATGGAGAGGCATCCCACAATTATATGGATTCCTTGTGTTGCACACTTCTTGGACTTGTTGTTAGAGGACATTGGAAAGATTAGTTGGGTGAAAAGGGTGGTTGAAGATGCTAAAAGTGTCACCAAATTCATCTACAACCATACTTGGGTCCTCACTTTGATGAGAAAACACACAAGTGGCAAGGACCTTGTGCGACTAGGAGTGACACAATTTGCTATCAATTTCCTCAGATTGCAAAGCATTCTTGGTGTCATTCCTCATCTTAAGTAGATGTTTGTGTCTGATGCTTGGTTGCAGTCTGCACATGCCAAAAAACTTGAGGCAAAGAAGATAGTAAGTATTATTTTTTATGATGGATTCAACAAAAGCAGAGACGAGTTGATCAAGGTAAGTAACAAACCCAAATATAAACTTTGTGCAAGAATCAACTTGCTAAAACTTTAGGGGTTAATTTTGTAATAATTTTTTAAAAAATCATTTTTCTAGGTGATAGAACCTTTGGTAAGGGTTCTTCGTATGGTGGATGGGGAGGGCATGCCAATGGGTTTCATTTATGAGGCCACAATTAGGGTCAAAGAGGCCATTTCACATTACTATGCTGGAAATTCAAAAAAATATGAAGTCCTTTGGTGCATCATTGATCGTAGGTGGACACACCAGCTCCACCAACTGATACATGCCTTGGCATACTACTTGAACCCGAGATTCTATTTCTCTGATTCATTTAAGGCTGATGAGGAAGTCATGGCAAGTGTTATTACATGCATTGATAAGATGGCTCATGACCGTGACTTGAGAGACAAGGTTCTTGATGAGTTGGAGGTGAGATTTGACATTTGTTATATCTTACAATTTATTTATGATTCATGAATTTGGAAATGCTCATTGTTGTGTTTGAGTCTTTGACAATTCTTATTTATGAATTTGGAAATGTTGATTGTTCAAGATCTACAAGGGTGCAGAGGGGAGAATTTTCTCTTCACAACAAGCAATTGACAAGAGAAAAAAATAACAACCAAGTAAAACATTTTGTTCAATACTAGAAGAAAAAATCAGAAACTTGATGATGATTGTTAATTTGTTACAAACTTACATATTTTACTCAATTCTAATATTTCTAAATGTTTTTTGTAGATTTATGGTGGGAGAATTATGGTGCTAGCATGCCTAATCTTCAAAAGATAGCCATCCGTACTTATCTCAGCCATGTAGTGTTTCTGGGTGTGAACGGAATTGGAGTACATTTGAGAACATTCACACAAAGAAGAGAAATAGGTTGAGCCAGAAGAGACTCAATGATCTTGTCTTTGTTCGGTATAACCTTTGCATTCGCACTAGAAAGGTGGAGGGTGTTTCACATGAGTCCATTGACTTGCACGAAATTGATCCATATGGTGACTGGGCCGTCAATGAACAAGATGAAAGTGATGATGTCCTCCTTATTAAAGAATATATTGAAGAGTTAGAGAGAGGTGCAGCAGCAAAAGCAACAACATTGGCTGATTCTAGTGAGATGGAGGATGACGTAGACGAGGACTTCGATGTTGAAGAAGAATCAACTCCTCCTTTACATACCACAACGCCTACTAGTTCAAGGCGTCAAAAATTGAGTTATATTAGAAGAGGAAAGAGGAAGATGTAGTCTTTAGTTTGTTGTTTTTCAAATTTGGACATATCATTATATCTAATTTTGTAAACATTTATAAACTTAAGTTGCTGTTATACATTTTAAAGTTTGCGACTATAATGATATTTCATATATTGAGTGTTTGAGATTCATATGACGTGTAATGTATCAATTATGGCTCTTATTTTCTTTAAATGCATTAATTTCTTTGTGTTTTTATGTAAAACTACAGTTTTTTCCTTTTGCCAAGTATCTCACAAGTCCGAGTCCGAATCCAATTTTTTGGTTTGCCGAGTTCGTGGCGAGTCCAAGTCTTTGAACTATACTCACAGGGTTGCAATCCTCCATTCTAAAACTTTTCAACATCTCTCTAATATACTTTGTTTGAGAAATGAAAACCCCTCTATTGGATTGATGAATTTGCAAACCAAGAAAGAATGACAACTCACCAAGCATGGACATTTCAAACTCCTTCACATTAGTAGAAAAAACTTGACACATCTCTTAACAATTGCTACCAAAAATCAAATCATCAACAAAAAATACAACAATCAGCATATGATTACCTTCTTTTACATACAGATTCTTGTCCACTATACCTCTTTTAAATCCTTGTTGCTGCAAATAATTGTCTAGTCTAGCATGCCAAGCACATGGGGCTTGTTTAAGACCATAGAGTGCCTTTTTCCGCTTGCATACATAGTTCTGATTTTAAGATATAACAAACCCATCTGGCTGCTCTATATAATTTTCTTTATTCAGATTACCATTCAAAAAAGCATATTTGACATTCATTTCAAAAAATTTAAAACTTTTGAAAGAAGCAAAGGCCAAGAACATTCTGATAGCTTCTAAACATGCAACAGGAGAAAAAGTTTCTTCAAAGTCAATACCTTCAACTTGTGCATAATCTTTGCACACAAGTCTTGCTTTGTTTCTCACCACTTGACCATGTGCCAAAATATCTCTGCAACTCTGATTCTAAAGGAAAATCTCACAAGTTGGCAAGATTATTAGCTCTGATACCACTGTTATGACCCTAACTGGCTATCTTCCGAATTTTCACAAATACATCTCATGCAGATTTAAACAAATGGATACATGCAAATAACCGTTTGATCCAACAACAATAACCAACAAATATATTCTAATAACTTCTTAGAGAAATGGTATCGTATTATACAACAGCAATACAATAACCATGAATTACAAACATCCAAATCTGAAATACAGAAATAATAGTAAGATTGGATGATAAAGAACCTGTGAATACAATGGCGAACTTTGTTGTGAATCCGCACCGGAGATGAACTGGGTTTCCATCCAATCCACCAAGAAAGCCTGAAGGTTTCCATCCTTAGGTTTCAAAATCGAAAGCTGAAGCTTCTTGAATTCTCAATGAGAAATAAAATCCATCAACTGAGCATAACTCAATGAGACTCCAAGCCTTCTTTTAAGGCTGCAGTTGTGATTCTTTAGTTTCCCCACTTTGTCTCTTCATATTCCACTTAAAGTCACTTTTAAATAAATATAGCCATTAAGTTATAAAGTGACATAATAAAATATAGTAAGGAATCTTATGGCATTAAAACGGAGGACCAAACGAACTCGGATGAAGACATGTGATAGTTTGCCAAAAAGCTCTCGACGAGACGCTCCAAGTCCACTACTAAAATCCCAGGAAAACTGAGTTCTGTCGACTTACTATAAATAGTAAGCACCCTCGAAACCTTGTGGAAACTGCTCTGATTGGCCTGAAACTGAAAACACCTAGGCCAAACATCCCACTAATCACCGCCAAGCCTCGGTTAGCCCACCGAACCATAATAAAAAGGCTAACGATATGGCATGAAATAATGTGCCCCGAAAAGGGGAAATTACACATTGGTAAAGTTATAGGCAAACATCAATCCCATCAGAACACTGGTACATCACACCAGTACTCATAATTGTGCACCAGTAGACTAAACAAGAAAGTGGTGTACTTTAACCGGTCACGCTTATACCGGTCTAGGTTTTTACGACCGGTCATGGGATACACACAGAAAACAGATGACTAATTGGGAACAAGCTCTTTATCGGTTAAGTGAATGATAATCTGAACCGGATTATGTAGAGCATTTGCAGTTAAATTGGAGTTAGCTTTTTCAGTGGAACTGAAGTTAGATTTGTTTTTTCAGCGAAAGTTTCAAGGTAAACTCAGAATCAGTTTGCAAGATTTTTTGCATGCTTGATTTATGGGTGAGTTTACAACTTGGCAGATCTATGAGATGTATTTTTAATAAGATTAATCTCTTATAAATACAATTCATAGGACATCAAAGAATTGTTGTTGAATTTCAAGAGCATAGAGCAAAGGAGAGCAACAGAACATAACTCTCTGAGAGGAGTCACAGTCACAAGAGGTGAAAGGCAAAAAAAGGTTCAACAACCAAGCAGAGAAAGGGGTAACAGGTATGATCTGATTAGACAGAAAGTGACATCATGAGATCATTGCTTTAAATTTAGAAGCATATTTAAATCCCTCAATCAGGGTGAACCCTAACAAGTTCTTTGTATAAATCCCTTAATAGGGTAACATCTTTATTGGTGTTGAAAGTCCTCTTACAAGTCGACTCCTAATAGGGTCAAGATCCTAACAGGTCTTCTACTAAATCCTTTAACCAGATAGCACTCTTACCAGTGCTTTGTAAGCCTCTAATAGGGCATCTTTATTACTGCAGTAGTTAAGTTGTGGGTTCTGTCCCACTGCGGTTTTCTCCTTCTAACCGAGGGTTTGCACGTATATATGCTCTATTGATGTGTGTATTCGATTTCTATTTATGAGTGTTGTTATATTCTTTTAATTTCTGAAGTTGCAAGAATATATTTGTGGATAAATTAAAGTTGAAATTGTTAGGATTAACATACTTCGCATGTCAACTTCTCAAAGCTTCTTTTAATTGCATGCTCATGTGCTTTTGATTCCATGGACTCAAATCTTCATCTAAGATCTTCAATTGTTGGTTGAATGATGTGAGGAGCTCATTCCAATCGGTGACAGTTTGTCGGACATATGCCAATACTTTGTATGCATCCCGAATCACTTGCACACCTTATGACTCCAAGTGGTTGCACCAGTCATCAATAGCTTTAACCTTGCACTCAAACAGTTCAATGTACCCGCTAGATTCTTCTGGGAGAGATGAAGAGATGGGATCAACTCGTTGTGAGGAGTTGTTCATCTTCTCAATTGTTTCCAGAAGACGTACATTTTCTTCCTTCAATTTATTCTTCTTCTCCCATAGTTTGTTGTTCCTTTGTGTAAGCAAAGCAATTGCATCATGTGCATCTTGTTGACATCCCAAACGTGTTTGTTTGCCAAGTTCAACTTTGGTGAACTTGTAGTTTGTAGCTTGAGGCTCTTTAGTTGGCTTATCAACAAGTGGCTCAACAACCTCAACATACTTGATTTCATTCTCATCCACCATGACCCTAGAAACTATTTTTTCTTTTTTGTTCTTTGGAGTCTTGGCTTTGTTGACCTTCCTGAAATCAAAATCTTCAAGTGGAATTTCCTATTTCTTCCTCATGAATAAAGTTGTGTGTGGCTCCAATATCCAACATAGCAACACAAGGTTGACCTTCCACTAATCCCTTCAATCTGAAAGAAGAGGGAAGTGGCACAGAGGTGGACAACACAATCGGAGATAGTTTGGCATCAGGACCAAACTCTAGAGTAACTCTTTGCTCCTTTGTATCTAAACCAGCCGCCTGATGAGAAGACTCAGCCTCACTCTCACCAGAATAAACCCACATAGAGCGATTTGCCCTACCCTTGGGCCTCATAGGACAAGAATGCTCTCTATCATAAGGCTCTTTACACCAATAGCAAAGCTGCCTCCTCCTCAAATCCTCTCGTGTGACATCATCAAGTCTACCTGCAGATTTCTTTCTGTCAACAACGGGTGGAGGCACCTCTTCTACAGGAGGAATAATAGGACTAGGAGTAGACTTGCCTCATAAAACAGAAGGCTCAAGCTTCCTTGCCTTCTTCATAGCATCTCGCAAGGTAGGTGGATCCAAGAACTTAACCCACCCTCTATACAGCTCAGACAAACCCTCTATGAAAAGCATGACTCTCCTCCTCTCGGAGATCTCATAAACCATAACTGATAGGCACTGAAACTCACTGATAAAGGCCTCAAGGCCACCTCTCAATCTCAACTGAGCTAACTCTCTGAAGTCTCAGGATCTTTCCTGTCAAATCACTATATCAATCTATCCACAAACTCCTAGTACTTAACAATATGATCATGATGCAGAGATACTAACCCATGATACCACCAATCATGAGCTACTCCGTCTAAATGAAGCACATCATATCGTATAGCATCCTCAGACATAGGACGAAGAGACAATATGTATCCAGCTTGTGGACCCATGCTCTAGTTGTAGTCTTCCCACTTCCATCGAAGTGAGCTAGTGTCAACTTGTGGGTAGCCTACTTTAGATCATCTTGCCTAGGTCTCTACCTCGTGTCAAGAGGTGGCCTGCCTCTGGAATGCTCTCGCTTCTGTGTCAAATATCTATCAAAATTCAAATTTATTTTTAGTGCCTCTGGATGAGCATTCCATTCTGCAAAATGTGCCACCATGTCATCAACAAATGGTGCTGGCTCTGTCTCTACACTAACTGTATCCAACTCTGACCTCAAGAAAGTAGGATGAAGAGGCCTTTCATAAGTACCAGTATGGTCTTCTCTATAATCACGCCTTTCATTTGCTCGTGACCTGTGTGAGCTGACGGAAACACTCCGTGCACCTCTGTCTCTAGCACGATCACCTAGTAATGCGATACACTGAAGAGTGTCTGAAAGCTGTTGCAATACATTTGCAACATGATGCTTACCATTTGCAATATTCTTGAAGGCATCTCTGGCCTCCCTGTCAATATCATTCCCGATGTTATTCCTGTTCCTGTCTCTTGCCTGTTCATTCTGTGGGCCCTGTTCATTACCTTCGAGAGGTGGTGAATTTCTACCCTTGCGGGTGTAGTGCCCTCCCAATATAAATCTATCTGCCATTATTTTTTCCTCATACCCTTCAAGATGGAAAGATCAGTGCTCTGATACCACTGTGGTGAGCCCAAGTGGCTCTCAATAACAATCTGGCCTTTGTAATTAAATAGCAATTGTTTTTTGTATGTGTTTTTAATACAAATATGAATTTTCATAAACTTCTCAAATACCACATGACAATAGTTCAATAATTCAATTCGCAAATGCTCTTAATTGCACTATTAAACCAAAATTAAATCATATTGTTATTAAATGACATTAACAAAGATATCAAATAGATTCAAGGCACCTTAATATCAAAGGTGACTGCTGCAGAAGAGATACAGTCTTCAAAAATCCTAACACAGCCCCAACAGTCTCAAAATTCCAAACGCAGCCCTCAACAACACTTCAATATCCAAAACGCAACCTATTTGTGCACACCAACAGGGACATCATGTGCACACAGCTTAAACCGAATCCCAATCACCAATAAAAACAACACCGTACAGCATGTACGGCCCTATATAAATAGTACAGCAGCAACAATTCCATACAACTTGACTCACTTTCACCACCAAACAAATCTGCAGTTGTATGCTTATGTATTTCGATCCAACATGGTGAATTCCAGTAGAATTTCGGTGTTCTCTCCAGGATTGAAGACCAAACACAAGAATTTGCAGAATAACTCTCTCCAAGAATGAAGACCAAGTTCCAAAACCCTAGCTCTCCAAAGAAAATTGATTTTCTCCTTTAAACAAACTTTTTAACACTTCACAAATTTTATCAAATGATATAAGGTGAGAAGAATGGCTTTTTCATGTTATATTTATAAGCTTTATGAAAAACCTTCCACTTCACACTTTTCACTAATGTGGCTTCTTCAACACACCATCATTTTATAACATTAAAGTCATAAGTCATAAAGTTATTTAATTAAAATAACTTAATTTAATAAACACAATTAAAATATGAAGCCACTGAATCACTCTGACAAGAGTATTCTAACTTGTGACAACAAAGCCCCGAGCTCAACTGCCTTGCCAAAAATAGCCAATTGACCAAAATAGACTTACTATAAATAGTAAGTCTCACAAACTAGAGATTCCTCATAATCAATCCTAAAACATCTAATAACACTGCACAGGCGCCCTGCTAAACAAAGCCATACCCAAAATACCACTTACTATAAATAGTAAGTCATCCAATCTGACCCAAACGAAGAGCAGACCTGGCAACTAGAACCTCTAGAATGGAATCCAACCACTGGCTCTGCCAACTGACCCCCTCAAATCACCTGATCAACTTACGAGGGTCGCCAAACTAAGCGAATCCCAAGAGTCTGAAAAATGGGGACATTACAATCCACTTCATAACCCATGGGCATTATCCAAGATGTTCTTGGTTTCATTGCTTCCATTAGACAATCATCTATCTCCACCATGAAACAAATAGTATCTTCATACTTCACAATGGATTTAAGGATGTGTTCCCTCTGCTACATTTGGCTTTGGAAATTCTTGAAGAAACCCCATAAGGTGGTCTTCCTTGATTTGTTGTCAAGCATGTACATAAACTGTTTGATTTGAACTGCAACAGGTCTATCAGTAGAGCACTGGATCCTGTTAGAAATAACAGTCCACAATACAACTCAAAGGGGTGGTGAATCAGTTGTATAATAGAATATTAAACTTTTAAACTTTGAATAGCAGCAATATCAAATCCAATGAACAAAATGAATGCCAACACAATAACACAATATTTTGGTGTCGGGGAAACCCTATTAAAGGTAAAAACCCTAGTGGGAATTAGCACCAACAAATAATGTACTGAGAGTATAGTATCCTTGTTAGAAGATCTAGCCCTGTTAGGAGCTTATTGAAACATTACAGTACACAATCTAAGTTAGAGGATGGACCTTGTTAGGAGTCAAGAAAGAAGGGTGGGCTCACTACCCACTGCCCAAAGAAGATTAAATCCACCTTCAGAACTCACTATTCGCAACACAAGTGTATATGAAGAAATACACAATCTTTTGAATTGCCCGACAACAACTATCTTTGCTTGATTAGTTCCAATGAAGTTCACCAGTAATCCTCTGCTCTACATCTAGTAGACACAAGATAGCAACTTTCACAATCTCATTTATATCACATACATCTCATCCTTATCTTTTTCAAAGAAAAGATCTCACATATATACCCTATTGCATTCTACATGATCAGGTCGGCCGATTAGGCTTTCCTAATTACATAAACAATTACATAAACCCTTGCTAAGATACTCATGGTATCTAAAACAAGTATACAATGGTTACATTACAACAATTAAGGACTGACATCCTTAATTCACATTCGCCAAACAAAATGCACGCTACATCACTGAAGTCGGCTCCCAAATAAGTCTTATCCAGAACACACGCCACAACTATCGTCATCCAGCATTTCGTACCTTGCGCTGACCAATGAACATTCTTTAGTACTATTGATGTCAGTTTTGTACCACTACATAACATATAGTAATTGAATACTTGATATAGCATACCAAACACTCAAACCTCTCTTGAAAAGTAATTACTCATGAAGAACATGAGAATACTCCAAGGTTCCTTACACCTGTGGATACTAACTCGGTTATATTAATGTGATTTGCTGGTTAATCACATAGGCGGGCTTACGTTGTTCTTTCGAAGATAACTTAGTGGTACTTCGCTTTCTTGACTTGTTCTTTTCTCCTTGACCACTTTCACTTTCAACTACTCCTACCACTAACTGCTTACTGCTCTACTACTACTCCTATGAATGAAGAAATTAGCAAATGGATGGGGATGCAACCAAATGAAAGCTTGCCTACGGCGCTACCTCCATTGGTGCAATGATTCAAAGGGATACTCTTAGAATTTTCACACTAACACCTATCTTCCAACCCAACTTGAAGTACAAGCGGAAAGATGAAATGCAAGTAGAACTTGGGAGCGATCGGACTAGATTACCACACAAGGCTTCCTAACAAGCCGCTAGGATGCTAGTGGCCTAGTATATAGATCCCTATCAAACATTTACTAACATCACCATACAACTACCCATCTACTTCTTTTCTTACTTTAACAACTTTGAAATGAAATCCTATTTTAATTTGAGAGATGAGAAGAAACATGCAATACACCAAAATGATCATGTATATCCAACATGCAAACCACAACAATGAATAGAGAACAATTTTGATAGTATTTTGGCAACAATTCTCCAACATAACTCCCTTTACAAATGAGAACAAATGGCCTTATATAGAGGCTCAAAATTACGAGTGGCCAAGATTAAGGGGCAAAATCAAGGGCCAAGATTAAACCTTACCAACGCTAATTAGGGTTACCATCTTTCAACCAATTACATGAGGGCACCAACTTTGTGGGCCAATGAGAAAATTACAATAATTTGTCAACCAATGAGAACATAGGACACTTACCATGATTTGATTGCATGCACATTAAATTGCCACTTCATCAACCTTATCTTATAAATTTATTTAATCCTTGAGATGAGGTGAAGCCTTGGATGCTTGAGCTCGTCCTTAGAAACTTTATCATTACCACTTGAACTTGCTTGTACCTGATGTCCTGACCTCGAAAGGGTGAGGTCTCTATGCACTTGGGGTAATATTGTCTTGGCCCCGGTGGCTTGCCCGGATGTGAACCTCTTTGCAATTTGAGAGCCTTGCTCTTGGCCACCCCCTTGAAATTGAACCTGACCTCTTTCAAGCTTTCATCTCGCCTTCCTCCTTCATTATCCTTGCCTTCCTTAACCTTCCTGGTCTTCTCTAACCTTCCTACTCGAATTTGGTCCCTCTGCTTCAATACTCTTGGGTTCTGGGGGCACCTGCTTTGGCCATACCTCCTTCTCAAATCTAACCAAACTAGCTTGCACGAATAGCCAAGCCTTGCCTAGCTTCAAATATCTTCAAATCTCTTCCAATCTGCAACAAAACCTGCCTCCTTACTAATGTTTTCCTCTTTGGCTAACCCTTGAATGTCTTCAACTGTTCGAAAACTGCCACAACCTCGCCCCTTGGCATAAGCATCTGCCTCAACCATAGTGGTGCAGTGCATCTCCCCAAATCTGGATTTGGTTCGACTAGCAAAGCATCACCAACAGTCTTCCATTCAAATAGAAGAGGTAGAACCCCATGTAGAATTGCTTCCGATTTTGAACTATCCTAAGTTGCAACTCTAAATTCACGCTAATGATCCTAGCCCAATCAAACTTTCTTTTTCTATTCTCAATTCCTTCAATAAAATAATACATCCAAGGATCAAATTGTGTACCTTGAGCGGAGCCCATAACTCGGTTGAGAAGCACAATAAGATCGCCATACTCTGATTTGAAATCTGACCTAGTGAGCCTTGACGACTTGGTGACTCCCTTCTTGCCTTCATGCAACCAATTCTCAACTGTACCATGTCCACTGTACCGATGTTGGTGTCACTTGCTTCAATTTTGAGAAGGTGGTCTTGGCATCATGTCTTCCTTGTCTTACTTGGTATGCATTTCCCTTTGGCTCTTGCTTGCACTAGCATCCGCCATCCTAAACACTTATTTTTGCCCCTTCTTTCTACAGTGAAGTGGGACTACACTTATTTCTGCCCCTTCGCCTAGGGATGATCAAACATATTTTTGCCTCGCCAATTCCTATCACACTACACTTATCTCTGCCTCTCCGCCTAGGGATGGAACTACCACTTATTTCTGCCTCTTCGTTACTTATGAGATGAACTACACTTATATCTCCCAACTTCGTTCCTAAGGGTGGGACTACCACTTATATCTCCTTTCTCCAAATCCTAAACAGAAACTACACTTATATCTCCTAACTTCAAGCCCTAAATGAGATGATGAAGTGATGGATGGATGATGCAAGCAAGAAAATAAGAAAAATGTACCAAGCAAGAACAAGGAGAAAATCTGCCTTTTAGACTAGCCTTCACCCTCAAGCATGAAGATCCTCCTCTACACCAACAAATTCTCCTCCAAAGAACAAGACAACCCCAAAAAAACACTCCTTGCAAAATTTCGCTCTTTTGCTGCTCCAAGAGCTCCTCCTTGGCTGCCAAGAGACAAGTGAGAAATGAATGAGAAAATGAGGAGACACGCCCTCCATTTATACTAATTTTTTGCCTCTTCAAATAGGGCCGACTTGCATTGGAGGGGAAATAAAATTAATTAAATTGCCAAACATATAACCCAAATTATATGCATTAAATCACATAGCCTTGGGTATTTAATTTTAATTTAAAATTGGGCCAGACTATTGCAAAAACAAAAATCTGTGCAATAGCATGTTAATTTTCTTTTTAAAATGAAATTGGGCCACTCCTAAAAACGATCCATATGGGGCCCCTAAACATTGAAATTAACCAAGCCATGGCCTCCAAAAAAAATTCACTTACCCCCAAAAAAATCGATTTAAGGAAAGGGCAGATTTAAATTAAGAGAGTCACTTGCATTGAATTGTGCAAAATTATGGGTTTAAATTAGCCAAATCCGAAATTATCATAGGCCCTAAAATTGAAATTTTGAAAAAAGGACATTTAAGCCTCTAATATAGCTTTAAACCTTCCCCATTGTGGACCCAATAACTTACCTTGAATTTCACACCTCTTAGGCATTAAAATATATTGAATTTAACACACAAAGGGGCTCAAATTAAATTTCTAAATTACAAACACTCGGCCCAAAAATATGATTTTATTTATTTTAAAATTGTCAAATTAATGCATAAAAATCGCAAGTGGGGCTGGAATTGATGGCTGCCTTGGGTGATGAAAAATTTATGTTTGTTGTGCCCAATACCAAGCAAAAATTAAAAAAATGGGAAGGGGCTGCCAACTGTAGCTTTTTTTCATTTTATAAATTTAGAATTTTTCCCAAGAAAAATTGATTTTAGCCCATTTAAATCATAACAACACCATCCCAAAATCAAAATCTGCCAGCCAATTAAAATTGAAATAAATTTCAATTCTATTTCCAACTTTCATTTACTCTTTTTCCACATTTAAAATTTCAAAAATCCCACTTGGCAATTTAAATTTTTATTATTTTTCAATTCAAAAATTATTTAGCAATTTAATTTCCGTTTGGCAATTTTATTTTATTTTTCGCAATTTATCTCCATTTGGCAATTAATTTCAAATTTGGCCATTTAATTTTTTCATTTAATGTCCATTTTCACCACCCAAAAAATTTACAAGGTTTCCCCAAAAATATCCAAATTCACAATTAAATTTTGGAAAATGTTCAAGTTATGCAATTATATCAATTTTCCAAAATTCATCCAAGTCTAAAAAAATATTGCAAATTTATCATCTCAAAACCCCAGGGTTACTCCAAAACTCGCCAAGGCATCCGAATACCGAGATCTAGGAAAATTGCCAAGGCCCGCTCAAATATTGGGGGGTCCCCAAATTCTTTGGGTCGATGGTGTGAAAACCTCACAACATCTAACATCAACCCAAAGAAATGTTCCTAAACATTTCAAAAATAAAGTAACTTAGAACAAAGAACCTTAGGACGACCCACCCGAAAATCCACTTAAGGACAAGCACTCAACTAGGGAAAGAACTTTCAAGTTGAACCTAAGCACCCTGACCATAAGTCACTCACGTGTGTGCAAATGATTTATTCCCCGCTCAACAAGAACTTGATAATCTCTCAGATCCACTAGACTTAGCTATTATAATATCCTTAATTCAAAAGAATCCTGGATAGAGCCCCTCTACCAGTCAGGCGTCCATAGCCCCGACGGAGTTATCACTGTGGCACCACAATCACGGTTCTACCTTTAGTGACTACTTAGTAGCACCGGTAGGGATGATTGCACGCCCTTGAGCCACATTCTCACTTTCATTTACTTTGATACTGCCTTTCCTTTTGCATTAATTCTCATTTTTCTTTTTTTCTCTTTTCTCATGATATTTCCTTTTTCTCACTTTCAATCTCTTGCTTGGCTTGCAAGCAATGAAACCCGCAGAGGGTTTGGAAGACCACAGTGGCGCTGAAGCAGCTATATGCTTTTCACTAAGTCCAACTTCACTTCAAAACACCAAGAACTCGGAGCAATTAAGTGTGAGTAAAATGTTGTAACCATGTCAAAGTTAACTCAAGAGCCACTATCGAGTTTGACCCAAATTTAGTACAAGTCCTGCCATAGACCAATGACCAGGCACAACCTTCAATCCCCTAAACTTCGTCAAATATATTCAAGAAACGAACAAGAGGGACTCTAGGTTTTGACACCAAAAGTGTAAAAATCTACACACCTCGTCCACGAGTGATAGCATGGACCCCCTTTGCACTTGCAAAGCTCCAAAGCCAAAACTACCCAACTGACTAAGAGAAGCTAAAAGATCTCAAGTCAAATGACTTGATGCAAATTAAACTCGAGCTCCCTCAAACACCTAAACTAACCAACTGAAAGGAAACTTAATCTAAGCCAAACACGAAAGCAAACTAAACTACTCTCCTAAACCAAATGGTCCAAGACAAACCTACCCTAACTATGTACAAGACTCTAAAGGGACAACACTGACTAGACTAGTATATACACTTGATCTAACATAGTTTCTCAGGATGTTCAGAAGTAACAAGGTTTGGGTGATAGTTCTCAATCTCGCAAACTCATCCTTGTACTCTGAAAAAAAAATTTGCTACCTCAAACTCAAACTCAAGAAAATTATCATGCAAGATCAACAATTGAGACAACTCATAGGGTCCATGGTCAATCCAAATACAAGTTGTTTTTCCAAAATTTCCATAATCAAAATAAGAACTTTCATACCTTTCATCCTTAAGAGCAAGGAAAGAAACAACCTAGTGTGCTTCATTTGGCAACTCTTGTTCAAACCTCAATTGATCATCCACAGCTTCAGGAGGTCGCAACTAGTGATGAATCTTCCCTCTAACATCTACATCGAACTCATTGGTAGTCAAGCCAGGATCAATCTTGGAATCAAGCTCGTGAAATATCGTCTCTGGGGGCTTGTCCTTGTGAAACATGAACCATGCATCCTTGTGAATCTCCTCAAGTGTATCCTCAAAAATCAAGGATTCCTTGATATTCTCCCCATCAAACACCTCTCCAAGTTGCTCGAACACAATATCAAACTGTAGCATCAACCCAAACTGTTCTTTGTTTTCCTTTTCCATGAGAGCAACGTGATCACCGCTTAACAATCCTTGCATATCCTCACCACAAGGAGCTTCATCATCTAGCATGTAATTTCCATTTGAACTCTCTTTAGGAACATCTTGCAATTCTTTATATAGACTCTCACCAAACATAGCACCTTCAAGACTGATAGGAGAACCATCATACATCTTTGTGAGTTGCCCATCAACTTCCACTTCAAGTTGTAAAATTTCTGGAGGTCGAAGTTGATGGTGAATCATGCCACTTGCAACAACTTGTCTGTCTTGGGATGCCTTTGGCAATGAATCCATTCGTATTTCTTACATAAGATCCTTAAGCATCCCCCCAAAGAATATGGTTGTAATGATGTCCTGGAATGCTTTATCAAACTTTTCTTCATATCTTGATTCACTTGTAGTACCTTGCAATTCCTTGTTCAACTTGTCCACTTGATTGCTTCTTTCATGAAGGGTGCTAGAGATTTCTTCCAACTCATCCCCAAGAATTTGACTTTGTAGCATGAGGGAAAGTTCACTAAGGATCACCTCTTCAAACTTGTTATGATCTTCTTCTAGCTCCTCAAAGTGTGAATCCTCGTCTGATATGCTTCCTCTTTTTTGGATGAATTCAATTGCTTCCTTAATTTCTTTCTTAACACCTTCCTCTTGTGGAGTAAAGTGTGAAGGCTCATCTTCCACATGAATGTCTTGGTTTTTAGATTCAACAACGCTATCAACTCGCAAGTTGCTTTCTTCTTTGTCGGGTGAGGATACAATATGCTCATCTTTCGGTTTACAACTTAAGTAATGAATGCAATCTTTGTTTCCATCCTTTGATGCCAAGCTCATTTGTTCAAGGCATGCACTCCAAATTTCGTCTGTATTCGGTTGCTCACAATCAAACCATCCCATTTCTTGCTTGGCCTGCTTTATGATATCCCGACATGGTTGACACATATATTCTGAATGTCTCACATTGTGTAGTCTACACCAACCAGAGAGCAACATACCTTCCACATATAGTTCCTCCTCACTTAGTTGCTTCTTGATCATTTACTTGAAACTATTCACAAACATGTTAACTCTATCATCTAATTTGGAAAATGGAATTGGTTTGAGGATATCCCAAAAATACATCTTCCTTTGCAATACCAACTCCACTCTTGACAGAAATGTCAAACAATTAAGCTCATCATTTGTGGTTGTTCCATTAATCCTGCACTCGCAAGCCGATGCCAATTCGGACAAATTCTATGGATACAATTGTGCATTCAAAGCCCCTCGAAATCGAGCAATGTCAACTGGATGAATGCCCTAACCATGAAACCACTGCCCATCCACTGAGAAGTCTTTTCCTTTTTTTCTATTTTCTAAATTTTGATTTTTTTTGGATTTTTGAACTTTTGAAAAGATCTCTCACATCTCAAATATAACATGAAAGCTCATTGTTGTTGATAGTCCCTGAATGAACATTGCTCATGCCCTCCCTCTAGCGCCAAATAATGTTGACGTGACAATGGAGGGTTCTCGCGTCTCCAATGCTCAAATATTTTAGCTTTCTTCTTGAATGAAATTCAATCCAGCCCTCCTTCTAGCCCCAAATAATGTTGATGTCAGTTTTGTACCACTACATAACATATAGCAATTGAATACTTAATATAGCAAACCAAACACTCAACCCTCTCTTGAAAAGTAATTACTCATGAAGAACATGAGAATACTCCAAGGTTCCTTACACCTGTCGATACTAACTCAGTTATATTAATGTGATTTGCTGGTTAATCACGTAGGCGGGCTTACGTTGTTCTTTCGAAGATAACTTAGTGGTACTTCGCTTTCTTGACTTCTTCTTTTCTCCTTGATCACTTTCACTTTCAACTACTCCTACCACTAACTGCTTACTGCTATACTATTACTCCTATGAATGAAGAAATTAGCAAATGGACGGGGATCCAACCAAATGAAAGCTTGCCTACGGCGCTACCTCCATTGGTGCAATGATTCAAAGGGATACTCTTAGAATTTTCACACTAACACCTATCTTCCAACCCAACTAGAAGTACAAGCGGAAAGATGAAATGCAAGTAGAAATTGGGAGTCATCGGACTAGATTACCGCACAAGGCTTCCTAACAAGCCGCTAGGATGCTAGTGGCCTAGTATATAGGTCCCTATCAAACATTCACTAACATCACCATACAACTACCCATCTACTTCTATTCTTACTTTAACAACTTTGAAATGAAATCCTATTTTAATTTGAGAGATGAGAAGAAACATGCAATACACCAAAATGATCATGTATATCCAACATGCAAACCACAACAATGAATAGAGAACAATTTTGATAGTATTTTGGCAACAATTCTCCAACATAACTCCCTTTACAAATGAGAACAAATGGCCTTATATAAAGGCTCAAAATTACGAGTGGCCAAGATTAAGGGGCAAAATCAAGGGCCAAGATTACACCTTACAAACGCTAATTAGGGTTACCATCTTTCAACCAATTACATGAGGGCACCAACTTTGTGGGCCAATGAGAAAATTACAATAATTTGTCAACCAATGAGAACATAGGACACTTAGCATGATTTGATTGCATGCACATGAAATTGCCACTTCATCAACCTTATCTTATAAATTTATTTAATCCTTGAGATGAGGTGAAGCCTTGGATGCTTGAGCTCGTCCTTAGAAACTTTCTCATCACCACTTGAACTTGCTTGTAATTGATGTCCTGACCTCGAAAGGGTGAGGTCTCTATGCACTTGGGGTAATATTGTCTTGGCCCCGTTGGCTTGCCCGAATGCGAACCTCTTTGCAATTTGAGAGCCTTGCTCTTGGCCACCCCCTTGAAATCGAACCTGACCTCTTTCAAGCTTTCGTCTCGCCTTCCTCCTTCATTATCCTTGCCTTCCTTAACCTTCCTAGTCTTCTCTAACCTTCCTACTCAAACTTGGTTTGCATGCACCCCACTCTGCTTCAATACTCTTGGGTTCTAGGGCCACCTGCCTTGGCCATACCTCCTCAAATCTAACCAAACTAGCTTGCACAAATAGCCAAGCCTTGCCTAGCCTCAAATATCTTCAAATCTCTTCCAATCTGCAACAAAACCTGCCTCCTTACTAATGTTTTCCTCTTTGGCTAACCCTTGAATGTCTTCAACTGTTCGAAAACTGCCACAACCTCGCCCCTTGGCATAAGCATCTACCTCAACCATAGTGGTGCAGTGCATCTCCCCAAATCTGGATTTGGTTCGACTAGCAAAGCATCACCAACAGTCTTCCATTCAAATAGAAGAGGTAGGATCCCATGTAGAATTGCTTCCAATTTTGAACTATCCTAAGTTGCAACTCTAAATTCACGCTAATGATCCTAGCCCAATCAAACTTTTTTTTTCCATTCTCAATTCCTTCAATAAAATAATACAGCCAAGGATCAAATTGTGTACCTTGAGCGGAGCCCATGACTCGGTTGAGAAGCACAATAAGATCGTCATACTCTGATTTGAAATCTGACCTGGTGAGCCTTGACGACTTGATGACTCCCTTCTTGCCTTCGTGCAACCAATTCTCAACTGTACCATGTCCACTGTACCGATGTTGGTGTCACTTGCTTCAATTTTGAGAAGAAGGTGGTCTTGGCATCATGTCTTCCTTGTCTGACTTGGTATGCATTTCCCTTTGGCTCTTGCTTGCACCAGTATCCGCCATCCTAAACACTTATTTCTGCCCCTTCTTTCTATAGTGAGGTGGGACTACACTTATTTTTGCCCCTTCACGTAGGGATGATCAAACATATTTCTGCCTCGCCAATTCCTATCACACTACACTTATCTCTGCCTCTCCGCCTAAGGATGGGACTACCACTTATTTCTGCCTCTTCGTTACTTATGAGATGGACTACACTTATATCTCTCAACTTCGTTCCTAGGGGTGGGACTACCACTTATATCTCCTTTCTCCAAATCCTAAACGGAATCTACACTTATATCTCCCAACTTCAAGCCCTAAATGAGATGACGAAGTGATGGACGGATGATGCAAGCAAGAAAATAGGAAAAATGTACCAAGCAAGAACAAGGAGAAAATCTACCTTTTAGACCAACCTTCACCCTCAAGCATGAAGATCCTCCTCTACACCAACAAATTCTCCTCCAAAGGAGAAGACAACACCAAAAATGCACTCCTTGCAAAATTTCGCTCTTTTGCTGCTCCAAGAGCTCCTCCTTGGCTGCCAAGAGACAAGTGAGAAATGAAAGAAAATGAGGAGACAAGCCCTCCCTTTATACTAATTTTTTGCCTCTTCAAATAGGGCCGACTTGCTTTGGAGGGAAAATAAAATTAATTAAATTGCCAAACATATAACCCAAATTAAATGCATTAAATCACATAGCCTAGGGTATTTAATTTTAATTTAAAATTGGGTCAGACTATTGCAAAAACAAAAATTTGTGCAATAGCATGTTAATTTTCTTTTTAAAATGAAATTGGGCCACTCCTAAAAACGATCCATATGGGGCCCCTAAACATTGAAATTAGCCAAGCCATCGCCCCAAAAAAAATTCACTTACCCCAAAAAAAATCGATTTAAGGAAATGGCAGATTTAAATTAAGAGAGTCACTTGCATTGAATTGTGCAAAATTATGGGTTTAAATTAGCCAAATCCGAAATTATCATAGGCCCTAATATTGAAATTTTGAAAAAAGGTCATTTAAGCCTCTAATATAGTTTTAAACCTTCCGCATTGTCGACCCAATAACTTACCTTGAATTTCACACCTCTTAGGCCTTAAAATACATTGAATTTAACACACAAAGGGGCCCAAATTAAATTTCTAAATTACAAACACTCGGCCCAAAAATATGATTTTATTTGTTTTAAAATTGTCAAATTAATGCATAAAAATCGCAAGTGGGGCTGGAATTGATGGCTGCCTAGGGTGATGAAAAATTTATGTTTGTTGCGCCCAATACCAAGCAAAAATTAAAAAAATGGGAAGGGGCTTCCAGCTGTAGCTTTGTTTCATTTTATAAATTTAGAATTTTTCCCAAGAAAAATTGATTTTAGCCCATTTAAATCATAACAGCACCATCCCAAAATCAAAATCTGCCAACCAATTAAAATTGAAATAAATTTCAATTCCATTTCCAACTTTCATTTACTTTTCTTCCCCATTTAAAATTTCGAAAATCCCACTTGGCAATTTAAATTTTTATTATTTTTCAATTCAAAAATTATTTAGCAATTTAATTTCCATTTGGCAATTATTATTTTTTTTTCGCAATTTATCTCCATTTGGCAATTAATTTCAAATTTGGCCATTTAATTTTTTCATTTAATGTCCATTTTCACCACCCAAAAAATTTACAAGGTTTCCCCAAAAATATCCAAATTCACAATTAAATTTTGGAAAATGTTCAAGTTATGCAATTATATCAATTTTTCAAAATTCATCCAAGTCTAAAAAAATATTTCAAATTTATCATCTCAAAACCCCAGGGTTATTCCAAAACTCACCAAGGCATCTGAATACCCAGATCTAGGAAAATTGCCAAGGCCTGCTAAAAAATTGGGGGGTCCCCAAATTCTTTGGGGCGATGGTGTGAAAACCTCACAACAAGTACCTTGCCTGCCATCCCTCAAGCTCGCATACCCTGAATCCATACTTTCTGTAAGATATACCAGAAACCCAGAGACTCACTCTGTCATCTTTCATTGTCACTGTCCAGTAACCAGTCTTCACCAAAACATCTGTAACTCAGCCAATACACAACATTACATGATGCAATCTTGGATATAAGATCACATCTTCCTAAACTCTCATCTGACTTAATATGATCTGAAACATCCATACAGTGTCCGTACACTGTAATAACCAGCTTGTTCTCTTCACAGAAACATATGTTGACATCAGTGACAAAACACTAATGACAACAACAGCAAATCCAGCATCACTCAATGTAGTGATTAAACATATTAAATGTATCAACCATCTCCCCATGCATTAGCAATATCCAACAATCTCCCCCTTTGGCATTAATGTCAACATATGGGAAAATCCATTAACCCAAGTTTTATCAATCCAAAGCTCTGCAACCAAACAGTACACCTTCATACAATCTCCCCATATAGTAGGGATTTTCTCATAGCAACACTTCCCCTTTGACAACAATGGCAAAGGGTGCCATAAGTCATCAACTAACCTTCACAACTTTCTTCAACAATCACTCCCCCTGAGGAGTAGATCCCTACATCAAGTCCAGAATATGATAAGGCTCTGAAAACCTTTGGACTGATGCATCCTTGCATCATTTAATTCTGACTAGGAGGGGCCTGAACCCCAAGCATACCTCTGAGATATTCAAAGGCATCTTATGGCAATGGCTTTGTAAAGATGTCAACAATCTGTTCCTTTGTGCTAACATATTCCAACTTTATTTCCTTCTCTACTACCTTGTATCTCAAGAAATGATACTTGATAGAAATATGTTTAGTTTTAGAGTGCATCACCGGATTCTTTGACATATTCACTGTACTGGTGTTATCACAATGGATAACCACTGGCTCATCAAAAGTTATTCCAATGTCTTTCAGCATTTGTTTCATCCAAACAATTTGAGTGCAGTTAATAGCAGCAACAACATACTCTGATTCTGCAGTAGATTGAGCTATACAATTTTGCTTCTTACTTAGCCATGAAACCAACTTTTTCCCAAGAAAAAATGTACCACCACTAATACTCTTCATGTCATCAATATTTCCTGCCCAATCAGCATCAGTATAAGCATGAAGTTCAAAACTATCATTCCTATCATACCATAGGCCATATTCAATTGTCCCTTTCAAATATCTAAATATCCTTTTTACAGCACCTAGGTGTGTCTCTTTTGGTTCTGCTTGATAACTAGCCACAATTCCAACAGCATTAGCAATATCTGGTTTGGTGTGAGTCAGATATTGTAATCCACCAACCATTGATCTGTACTTGGTCTGAAAAACACACTGAGTTTCATCATTACTTGATAGTTTATTACCGATCACCATGGGTGTACCAATTGGTTTACAATCTTCCATTCCAAACTTCTTTAACATTTCTTTAAGATACTTAGTTTGAGAAATAAAAATACCATTCTTGTTTTGAATTATTTGCAGTCTAAGAAAGAATTTCATTTCACCTATCATGGACATCTCAAATTCATTTTCCATCTCTTTAGAAAACTTATTACACAATTCATCATTACCTCCAAAGATAATATCATCAACAAAAACTTCTATTATCAACACTCCGTCTTCACTAGTTCTTAAATACAAGTTACTGCCAGCATTACCTTTTCTGAATCCAAGCCGAAGTAAGTATTTGTCTAACTTTGCATACCAAGCCCTTAGGGCTTGCTTCAGTCCATACAATGCCTTTTTCAACTTGCATACCATGTCTCTATCTTCGGATAGAGGAAATCCATCAGGTTGTTCTATGTATACCTCATCTTCAAGATCCCCATTCAAGAATGCATATTTCACATCCATCTGATATACCGTGAAGTTCTTATGTGTAGCATAAGCCAAGAATAATCTCACAGCTTCTATTCTAGCAACAGGAGCAAATGTCTCTTCAAAATCTATGTTTTCTTGTTGTGAATAGCCTTTACATACCAGTCTTGCTTTGTTTCTTACAACAGTTCCTTCTTCATTCATTTTGTTTCTGAAAACCCATTTAGTTCCTATTACATTTTTGTCTTTAGGTCTAGGAATCAATTCCCAAGTGTTATTTTTCTTTATCTAATCCAACTCTTCCTTCATAGCACTTTTTGAAGATTCATCTCTACATGCTTCATCTGTAGTCTTTGGTTCAACTTGAGAAATCAAACAAATTTCTTCTCTAGCCTTTGATCTAGTCATTACTCCTTGATTAGAATTACCAATAATTTGATTTTCAAGATGATTGTTCTTTACATACCTCGGAGTCTTAGGAACTGCAATAGCCTCATTTGTGTCAACATCACAAGTCTCATTTTCACATTCAGCCTCAACAAGTTCTTCTGCAGCAACCTCTTTGATCTCTATAATCTGATTACTGTCATACATTCTCTCTTGTATCTGAAACTTCTCATCTATCCTTACATTGTTACTTTCAATCATCTTCCTTAATCTCAGATTAAAACATTTATAAGTCTTGCTCTTAGTAGAATAACCAAGGAAAATTCCTTCATCACTTCTAGCATCAAACTTCCCTATCTCATCATCTCTCTTGATATAGCACTTACTACCAAATATTCTAAAATATTTTACAATAGAAGTATGATCAAACCATAATTCATAAGGAGTCTTACTTGTACCTTCTCTGATTTAAATTATGTTCAATGTGTACACCGCTGTCCCAACAACCTCTCTCCAATGCATATGAGATACATTTCCTTCAAGCAACATTGTCCTAGCAGTATCAAGTATAGTCCTATTTCTTCGCTCTGCTATCCCATTCTGCTGTGGAGTCCTGGGAGTGGATGTTTGTCTTTTTATTCCAAGCTCTTCGCAGTATGAATTGAATAAATCTGAAGTAAACTCTCCACCTCTGTCTGACCTCAAACACTTTATCTTTAAACTTGATTCGTTCTCTATTTTTGCTTTGAATAACTTGAATTTATCAAATGCTTCTGATTTCTCTTTCAAATAAGTAACCCACATCATCCGAGAAAAGTCATCAACAAAAAGTATGAAATACCTTTCACCATAGTATGATCTTGTCCTTGTAGGTCCACATAGGTTTGTATGTACGAGATCCAACTTTCCTTTTGATGTATATGCTTTGCTTTTATAACTGCTTCTAGTTTGTTTTCCCATAACACATTCTCTGCATACAGTGTTAGATGGTTTCACAATCTTTGGCGGATCTCTTATTGTATTAGCCAAACTTGCCTTCACAATGTTATCAAAATTAACATGACAATCTTTTGTGCCATAACCAACTGTCATCTACCTTCACAACAAAACAAGAGGCTCCAGATGTATTCAATTCAAATACATTACCTCTAGATTTAGTACTGGTTGCAATCAGCTTTCCTGCCTTCTTCTGATAAAACATTTACCATCATTGAATTGTAACTAAAACTCTTTGTCCATCAACTGTCCAACACTCAACAAGTTATGCTTAAGTCCATCAACAAGTAGTACATTATCAGTATTAGTCTTTCCATCCAAAGTAATAGATCCTACACCTATGATAGGTTTAGGAAGATTGTGTCTGAATCTCACAACACCACCATCATACTTTACTAATTTAACAAACTTGTTTTTGTCTCCAATCATATGATGTGAACAACCACTATCTATAATCCATTCAATTTTCTCATCAACATGAGATACTAAAGCCTTTTCCTCATATACTAGTTCATCTCTAATAGCAACAAATCCAATCTCTTCATAATTTAAATCATCATCATTAGAAATGCCTTCACTAGCATAATAACATTCCTTATCCTTTGAATACTTAGACTTGAAAAACTTAGGCTTGTACTTAGGAATTCTAGTAGGACATCTAGATGCAAAATGACCTACCTTATTGCATGAAAAGCATTTCAAAGGCAACTTTCCTTCAAATTTACCCTTACCTCTCTTTTCTCTTCTAGCAATCAGCGCAACAAGTTCATCCATCTTTCTTTCCTCTGCCATTATTTGTTTCCATTCCTCAGATACTCACCAAGCTCTTCTTTTAGGTCTTCACTGCTAGTGCTTGGAAGTGCAGACATTATCTTCTTGTGTGCAAATGCCTTGCAGATTCAACTTTAGGTACAGAATCTCCCATTTCAGCAGCTTCAAATGTAGTTAGCTTTGCAATCAACATCTCTCTGCTAAAGTTCGGATTCAAAGGTATAGTCTCTTGTATAGCTATAGCCTTAAACTTGTAAGCAGATATCAATGATCTAAGGATCTTCGCAACGACTTCTTCTTCATCATAAGTGCCTCGACAGTTTCTGATTCCAACCACAACTTCTGTAACCCTTTAAACATAAGCCCTAATGCTTTCATCATCATTCATTTGTAGCTTCTCCATCTTTGTTTTCCAGTTCTGTAACTTCGCTTGCTTGGTATACTTGTCTCCTTCATATAGTGCTTCCAATCTTTTCCAAATTTGGTGTGCCAAATCCAAGTCTTTAACTTTAGTAAATTCTCCTTCAGAGAGCGTGTTGATCAGTGCTTCCCTTGTGACCATGTTGTATGAGAATACCTTCTTTTCATCATCAGTAGTTGATGGCAAGTCATTCTCAGTCTTCACAACTACCTTATTCTTTGTAATCAACCAGTAGTCGATGCCCAAACATAGCAAATGAGTTCGCATCTTGTTCTTCCAACTGTCAAAGTTTTCAGGATCAAAATTCAGAATATCCTTCCTATAGAACGCCATCTCCCAAACATAGCAAATGAGTTCGCATCTTGTTCTTCCAACTGTCAAAGTTTTTACGATCAAAATTTGGAATATCCTTCCTATAGAACGCCATCTCCAAGATCACCTCAAGTTGTTAAGCTTTCTCTCTAAGGACCACAAGCTCTGATACCAATTGTTACGAATAACAGTCCACAATACAACTAAGAGGGGGGGTGAATCAGTTGTATAATAGACTATTAAACTTTTAAACTTTGAATAGCAGCAATATCAGATACAATGAACACAATGAATGCCAACACAATAACACAATATTTTGGTGTCGGGGAAACCCTGTTAAAGGTAAAAACCCTGGTGGGAATTAGCACCCACAAATAATGTATTGAGAGTATAGTATCCTTGTTAGAAGATCTAGCCCTATTAGGAGCTTATTGAAACATTATAGTACACAGTCCTTGTTAGAGGACAGACCCTATTAGGAGTCAAGAAAGAAGGGTGGGTTCACTGCCCAAAGACAGTTAAATCCACCTTCAGAACTCACTATTCGCAACACAAGTGTACATGAAGAAATACACAATCTTTTGAACTGTCTGACAGCAACTATCTTTGCTTGATCAATTCCAATGAAGTTCACCAGTAATCCTCTGCTCTACATCCAGTAGACACAAGCTCGCAACTTTCACAATCTCCTTTACATCACATACATCTCATCCATATCTTTTCCAAAGAAAAGATCTTACATATATACCTTATTACATTCTACATGATCGAGTCAGCCGATTAGGCTTTCCTAATTACATAAACAATTACATAAACCCTTGCTAAGATACACACGATATCTAAAACAAGTATACAATGGTTACATTACAATAATTAAGGAGCGACATCTTTAATTCACATTCGCCAAACCAAATGCACACTACATCACTGAAGTCGGCTCCCAAATAAGCCTTCTCCAAAACACACGCCACAGCTGACATCATCCAGCATTCCATACCTTGCGCCAACCAACAAACATTCTTCAATACCTTGTCTATCATCCCTCAAGCTTGCATACCCTGAATCCATACCTTCTGTAAGATATACCAGAAACACAGTGACTAACTCTGTCATTTTTCACTGTCACAGTCCAATAACCAATCTTCACCAAAACATCTGTAACTTAGCCAATACACAACATTACATGATGCGATCTTGGATATAAGATCACAACATCTTCCTAAATTCTCATCTGACTTCGCATGATCTGAAACATCCATACAGTGTCCGTACACTGTAATAACCAGCCTGTTCTCTTCATAGAAACATATGTTGACATCAGTGACAAAACACTAATGACAACAACAACAACTCCAGCATCACTCAATGTAGTGATTAAACATATTAAATATATCAACCATCTCCCCATGCATTAGCAATATCCAACAGATCCTTCCTATGCCAGGGAATTCATTCATGAAATAGAAGAATATGCATAAAGTCAAGGTACCATATTTGAATATCTGCTTCTTGTCTTTCTTGATCTTAGCAAGATTTTCTAGCAATTGAGCTCTCATTACTTCACACCAATCATAGTTTCCATTTTCTTTTACCATCCTATAGGCTGAATATATAGCAGTGCTAGAAATTGAATTATCTCAGCTAGAATGATAGACCTTATACCCAATAATCATAGCTGTGAATCTCACTTCTGGCTAAATAATGTCATTAATAGTCATAGCCCTTTTATCCCACTGAGATCCAGTAAGTTCATTGAGAAGATTATTCTTGATTGATTTCAGCACAGGAATTTCACCGAACGCATTGAAACTAGTTACTTCCCTGATAACCTTCCTAGTTATCTAATAGGGTTTGTCAAGCCATATAAATTGTGCATGCGTTCTACTCAAAACATATTGAACCCACTCATTCTCATCAAAAGTAGGAAATTTTACGACTTGAGTTAGGTTTTCCTCTTCCAGAACCTTATACTCATCCTTCATCTCGATAGAATATATCCCACTTATCTCATAATCACCTAATTCCTCCAAATTAGCATGAATATAAGCCCTAGTGTCCTCTACGTGCAATACACCATATGGAACAGTTGAGAATGCCCCTTGTGGATCATCCTCCATCGATTTATAAGGGTGTTTCTTAATTTTGGTCTAGGACATTCAGTTATATCCACAATATGAGGCTTATCCATGATTGAATGTGCAAGATCACAAATAACACAATAAGTTACCTCTTTTCAATGAACAAGGGCTTGATCATCGAATCATCTCCAGCACCTTTAATCTCACAAAATTGCCTTCACGAGCTCTTAATCGCTTCTCCTTAGTGTGCAAAGTGAAGAATGAAACATTAAGGTGCCCTTTTGACCATTCACAGGTCTAACTTTTAGATGTAACAAATGTTTCATACTCTAGCTGATGTTTGGTTCTCAAACTGAGATGCAAATCTTTATGCGAACTTTCAAAACTGCTTGCGAACCTTCAAAATTGCTTCAGAAATGTCTGCAACATCTTGATACATCTGAATACAACATTCACATTCAGGGATCAAGTCACATTAGGGGGTTATATGGATTTTTCATGAAAACTCCCCTAGGCCGAAGGCCAAAATTCTTTTCTAAGAAGAAATCTCCACACAAGATTCAGGTGCAAACCCACCATTAGCATCAAAATTGCTTTTTGGTACCCATGTATTGTTCATTTGCTTCCTAACCTCTTCCACATCAACTGTTTGTTTTCCCTTGTCATTGTTCTGCATGTTGATGTTATTCACCGAACCTCTTTTGTTCACATTTCTGCTTTTGCAAAATTTTGCAATATGACCTAGATTGTTGCATTTGTAGCATACCACATTGGATTAACCATATCTATAGTTTATCTAATTTCCTCTTGATCTGCATTGCTTAGCAATATGTCCAAATTGTTGAATGTAGAACATCTAACATTCCCTTTGTTAGGAGTATTGTTCATCTTGCATTCACTTGATTTGTGCCCATAGTTGTTGCATTTAAAGCATTAATAAGAAAAAGATGTAGCATTCATTCTATTTCTGCATTGTGCAGCCCTATGACCAAATTTATTGCATACAAAACATCTGCCATTGAAATTTTGAGCACTAGGTTGTCTTACCGAGGACCTTTTAGGGTTGCCATTCTAATTGCCTAACGAGGGATTGCTTTGACTAGATCCGTAACTCTCTCCTTTCTCAAAACCAAGACCATGTGTGTCACCTTTCATTCTCTGACTTTCAAGTTGTGCATCAAGCTTCGCTGAGATGGCTTTGAAATTCTCCTTGAATTCATTTGTAGTAGCAAGTTCACTCTTGAGAATATTATTTACCCTTTCAAGTTCTTGCTCATTATGTTTGGATTCATCTAGATCAAGTTGTAACTGACCAACTTCACAATTCAGTCTGCGACATTCATCAGATCTTTCCTTCAGGGATTGCTCAAGATTTTCCTCATTCTTCTTCCTTGTTTCAATTTCCTTAGTTAGCTTCATCACCATAGATTCCATCTCATGCTTCAAGTTTTCTTTCTTTTTTGTACGCTGCTCACATTCATCTGTCTTCTGCTTCAATGCTTCAGAATCATCTGTGCTTCCTTTTTTCTTTAACTACTCAACAAGTTCCTTCCTTTTTTCTTTAACTACTCAACAAGTTCCTTCCTTTTATCCATTGATTTATTTAATTGTCCTTTCAATGTCTCAATGAAATTCTCAGCTTCCTTAAGTTTCTTCTTCAATTCCATGTTTTTAGAATTAGATTGATCAAGGTCTTCAAGTGCAACCAGGAGCTGCTTTTGAACATTGTTAGAAATCATTGAATTACCCATCAGGACCTTCCTCAAGTTGTTAGACTTCCTTCGAGGCACAAGGCTCTGATACCAATTGTTGATATTAAGGAACACTGAGAAAGGGGGGGGGGGGGGCGGGGGGGGTGAATCAATGTTCTGTAATTTTTGGCCTTATTAATCTGATTTTTAAACCATAAACCACATGCAATGAAAAAAAATGTTGAAATATAAGACAAACATCGAAAACACCATAACACAAGGATTTTTGCGTGGAAACCCGCTTAAGGGAAAAACCACAGTGGGGATGTGTAATGTCCCCATGTTTAGGCATATGGAACTAGCTTATTTCTATAACCTTCGTAGGCTAATCGGGATGTTGGAGAGGGTCGTGTGGCAAAGCCAGTGGTCAGCTTCCACTCTGGAGGTCTGTGATGTCAGGGTTGCTCTTCGTTTGAGTTAGCTTGATAGACTTACTATTTATAGTAAGTGCTTATTTTGGGCGATCGTTATGATTGCTATTTTTAGCAAAGCGCCTGTCCATTGGTATCAGTGGAGTTGTGGATTCATTGGCAGATTTTCCAGTTTGAGGAACTTACTATTTTTAGTAAGTCTATTATGGGTTGTTGCTATTTTTGGCAGTGCAGTGGAGGCACAGGGTGTTGTGCTTCTTGAGCATTTAATAGTCTATTTTATGGAGCTTTTATTATAAGTTGTTTATTAAGTTTATCTTGATAGACAACTTTATCATTTATGTTATAATTGAAAAGTGTGTGCGAGAAACTCTTTAAGTGAAAAGTGTGTTGGATAAGCCACACTTCTTTTATTATAAAAAATAGACTCTATGGAGAATTCATTATTCATTATTGGCTTTGCCTTTTATCATTTGGAGAAATAGTTGAGAAGTTCTTCAGCTAGGGTTTGAGGGCCGATTCCTCCCCTTTATTTGCACTTTGAATCACTGATTTGGTGGTGAATTGTGCTCTAGATTGTGAGAATTCAATCTGATGTTGCTGTGTATAATTCTGGTGCTGTTGTATACCAGATTATCATTTATTATGCATTCATATTGAAGAAATTGGGAAGAGTTTGTAGGCTGAGCAATTCTTTTGGAGTGCATACACTTTGAGTTGGACAAAATTGTCAATGAATTGTGTGGAGATCAGTTGCAATTGACAGCGAATGTGTTTGAGGGATGTGTTTGTTAGAATTGTTCTAGTTTTATGCAAAATCGGGCTCTGTAAGGAAGCTGCGATTTTCTTTCCTTGGTGGCTGTGATCACTCCTTTGGAGATTGCGAATACTCCTTGGGTGGCTGCGATAATTTTTATGGAGGCTGCGTTTTGTTTCCAGCATGTCGTGAGGCACACAGATGAAGGCAGCTGTCTTCATCACCAAAGGATCCATTGCATATGAGCTGCGTTCAATACAAGGATGGCGATAATAGATACAATGGTTGTGTTTCATCCTACCATGGCTGTGTTTCATGTTCAGAATGTTGCGGGTTGTTTAAAGGTGCCAATATAAGTTATAAATTGTTTATTGAACTTTGCAAGTAAATGAATTGGTTAATTTAGTGAGCCTTGGTGAGTTAGAAATTAATTGTTGTTCTTCTTAATCCTTATATTGAGAGAATTGAAAATATATATGTTCGGAAAATACAAATTGCAAAATAGTCCAAATATACAAAAAATTTAGTTTTCCAACAAAGAGCCTGCCAGGCTCTTTACAGTGGTATCAGAGCGGTTTCCTTCCATCCTCTTTGGGTGAAAATTATTGAGCTCACACATTTGTTTGGAGTGACCAACACTCTACCTTTATTTCAATCATGCAAAAATATAGAAAACCAAGTAAATATGGAAACCAGTTGAGCAATGTGTCACGGTTCAAGAAACAATCAAGTGCCTTGGAAAATGAAATGGAGAAATTGAGGCAAATACAAAAAAGGCTAAAAGCCCCACTTGCAGATCCGGCCACTATTGACAAGGCAGCTAGTTTTATGTTTTCCTTCTTCAGAAAGTCTTCCTCGCGAAGAATGTGGGAAGAGAAACAAGAGCTTTTTACAGGTGAGACATCTAGGAATCTTTATAATGAATTTTCAGCAGTTACTTATCATGATGGAGATGTTCCTGTACCTAGTGGATCAGCCACTAGTCCTATTTGCACACATGATGTTGGAGATTCTTTACAGAGACATGTGGATGTGCCTATCTTGTTGGCAGATAGTGGTACTGAGTTTCAGCATCCTGAGCCTATCAAAGTTAGTGACACAAGGTCTGATTTTCAGGACAACAGTCCATTATGTGAGCATGTTGTTGGTGTCGTGGATAGGGTGAGAGTGGAGGATGTTGTAGATACCACTATGGGTTCTGACACCATAGATGATGGTGTTATCTTTGAAGACTGCAAGGAGTATATGAGCTCTGACAACTCTGATGTTTATGATAGCAGTCGTAGTGTGGAATCAGTACAGGAGACAGTAGTTTTTTCCTGTATTGAGGATGTGAGCATGGTGCTATCCAATGATGACACTCATGATGGGAGTGTTACAGATGAGTCAGGTGACATAGATTCATGCCATAGTGTAGGTGATTCGTGCAATGACATTGAGTCATGTATGCAGCCAGAGTTAGTAGAGGGGTCTCAAATAGATGATGTTGATACTAGCATCGCGAATACCTCTGATGTTGAGAGTGAGGATGATGGGTGCTGCAGTGTTTCTAGTTTTTTATATCAGCCTTTGGGTGCGGACTCAATGTTGTCATCTGATGGTGGTGGGTTTCATGATCCTTTTTTACAGGGACTCACGGATGAGGATGGGGAAGCATATGAGTGCCAAGAGTTTGTTACAACCAGGGCTTCCACTTCTACAGATGAGGTTGCTTCCTTGGTGAATCATGAGGATGACTCTACCTGCAGTGAGTCATACTTGATTTATCAGACCCTGGGGGAGGACATTGAGTTGTTAGTGAGTGAGGATGGGTCCCAAGATCTGGATTGTCATGTGGTTGCAGAGGACGAGGTAGCTGAGAATTGTGATGAGATAGATTCAGCAACAACTTCCTTGGGGGTAGATGAGGATGAGTCTAATGTCACTACTCAGTTTGTAGATGTGTGCTTAGATGATAGTACACAGAGATACAGTAATCTTGAGGGGGGTTTGTTGGATACATCTTCCTACCATAGTATGGATAGTACAGTTGAGATTTTGCATAGGAGACCCGTTGTGCAGAGTCATCATGTGACTAGCTAGTTGAGAGTTGGTGAGAGAGATATTACTGCTACTCTCGAGCATTTTGATGCCACTCATCAGTTGTTGGTTGTTTATGGTTGGGGTGCTCCTATGACAAATGAGCACAGTGGTGGTTGCCTTTCCTTGACAGAGATTCATTTCTTATGGGAGGTTGTCAGGATTTTGAGACAGGATTATTTACAATTGGTAGCCGACCGAGATCACCTAGTTGAGTGGGGGAGTACAACATACGAGGCACTGATGGATAGAGAGGAGGTGAGTGAGCCTACTTGGGAGCTCACAACGACTTCTGAGGCTTGAGAGGGCACTTAGTGGGCTCTTCAAGAGTCGCAGTTACAGTTGGGAGAGGTGACTATGGAGTTGGAGCGAATGCAATCTTTGCCAGCCATAGACCTAGTTCAATTGCATTTAGTGGTAGTTGGTGGTGAGTTAGCTTCCATAGTTGGCAATGATGGATGTGTTGGAGACACAGTTACATCCATCCTTGAGTCAGATGCAGTAGACACAGAGGAGGTGAGTGCTTCAGTGGAGGATTATAGAGAGAATTTTGTGGTATTAGGTTCTCCAGTTTTTAGCATGATGATAGATGATACAGATCGGTTTGTTGAGAGTCCTGAGGTAGTTGGAGCGGATTCACTAGAGTATTGTGTGTCAATTTTTGACACTAATCCCATTCATTCACAGGACATGGACAAGGTATCATTTGGTTTGGGGACGAGCTCTCATGGTGATTTGTTTCCTTTTGCTGGAAGCAAACCTATTTCTTCTTCCCATACAGTTGATAGAGGTCGACAATTGGCAGTGCCACAGTTTCGAAGAGATCAGTTGTGATTTGCAAGGGAGCAAATTGATGTTGCTTCTTATACTTTCTACTGCACGAAATCTTACATGGAATACTTGCTTGAGAGTCCAGTTTTGCATGAGGGACCTTTCAAAGCTTCTGAGGGTACTCTCATCTGGGGTTCTCACAGTATTCAGCTTTTAGTGGGGAAAATTGTAGATACCTTGACCACAATGCTTCCTCACAAGGATTTTATGGTTGGGTTTGCTGAGTGGGTTATTCAGGATCCTACCCAACCAGTTCTTCAGAGTCAGAGATTGGAACCATCTCTTGATTCTCGGATTGTAGTTGATGAGCCTTTGTCAAAGATTGGAGCATTTCATCATGATTACATAGTGACGAGCGTTCATCACTTCTCTTTTGACCCACCGGTTGAGGACTTGGTTGTATGTCGGTGTGGGTTGGCTTTAGGTTTATATCATCCATTATAGGATGGGTTTCCTCCATCTACAGTTAATGGGGATGGTTACTACAAGATAGTAGGAGGTGACTTGCAGGGTCAGTACACCCAGGATGGTTTTACAGTGGATGGATATTTGGACTACATGAGTATACAGAGCAGATTGGAAGGGTGTGCAGAGACCTCTGGTTTGTTAGATGGTTTTGGATATCGATTCTTCCTTGTTATGGATGGCTGTGAGTTTCGTCTCTACTGGGATCTAGGTAGTGTTTGGTTTAGCATTGCAGCTTGTGCAGATCACTATGGTTGGCATGATGTCAGTGTGTTTCGGTTAGCTCAGTGGATGATGATTTCTTTGCAGGAGTTTGTAGGTGATCGCAGGGACATTACTCCATTCTATCCTAGGGATCTGGGTGGACTTTTGTGTTTTATTTTCTGAGATTGCTTGGGGAGAAGCAATTTCAGGAAGGGAGGACTATAATGTCCCCGTTTTTAGGCATATGGAATTAGCTTATTTCTATAACCTTCGTAGGCTAATCGGGATGTTGGAGAGGGTCGTGTGGCAGAGCCAGTGGTCAGTTTCCACTCTAGAGGTTTGTGATGTCAAGTTTGCTCTTCATTTGAGTCAAATTGACAGACTTACTATTTATATTAAGTGCTTATTTTGGGTGATCATTATGATTGCTATTTTAAGCAGAGCGCCTATGCATTGGTATCAGTGGAGTTGTGGATTCATTTGCAAATTTTCCAGTTTGAGGGACTTACTATTTTTAGTAAATCTATTGTGGGCAGTTGCTATTTTTGGCAGTGCAGTGGAGGCACAGGGTGTTGGGCTTCTCGAGCATTTAATAGTCTATTTTATGGAGCTTTTATTATAAGTTGTTTATTAAGTTTATCTTGATAAACAACTTTATCATTTGTGTTATAATTTAAAAGTGTGTGTGAGAAGCTCTTTAAGTGAAAAGTGTGTTGGAGAAGCCACACTTCTTTTATTATAAAAAAAAGACTATGGAGAATTCATTATTCATTATTGGCTTTGCCTTTTATCATTTGGAGAAATAGTTGAGAAGTTCTTTAGCTAGGGTTTGAGGACTGATTCCTCCCCTTTATTTGCACTTTGAATCACCGGTTTGGTGGTGAATTATGCTCTAGATTCTGAGAATTCATTATGATTTTGCTGTCTATAATTCTAGTGTTGTTGTATACCAGAATTATCATTTATTATGCATTCATATTGAAGAAATTGGGAAGGGTTTGAAGGCTGTGAAATTCTTCTGGAGTGCATACACTTTGAGTTGGACAAAATTGCCAATGAATTGTGTGGAGATCAGTTGCAATTGACAGCGAATGTGTTTGAGGGATGTGTTTGTTAGAATTGTTCTAGTTTTATGCAAAATCAGGCTCTGTAAGGAAGCTGCAATTTATTATTAGGAAGCTGCAATTTTCTTTCCTTGGTGGCTGCAATCACTTCTTTGGATATTGTGAATACTCCTTGGGTGGCTGCGATAATTTTTATGGAGGCTGCATCTTATTTTCAGCATGCCATGAGGCACACACATGAAGGCAGCCGTCTTCATCACCAAAGGATCCATTCCATATGAGCTGCGTTCAATACAAGGATGGCAATAATAGATACAATGGCTGCGTTTCATCCTACCATGGCTGTGTTTCATGTTCAGAATGCTGCGAGTTGTTTAAAGGTTCCAATATAAGTTATGAATTGTTTATTGAACTTTGCAAGTAAATGAATTGGTTAATTTAGTGAGCCTTGTTGAGTTAGAAATTAATTGTTGTTCTTTTTAATCCTTATATTGAGAGAATTGAAAATATATATGTTCGGAAAATACAAATTGCAAAATAGTTCAAATATACAAAAAATTTAGTTTTCCGACAAAGAGCTAGCCAGGCTCTTTACAGGATGGAACCCACAAGATATACTCTGCAGAAATATATAACCCTGTTAAAAGTTTACAAGAATGCACATGCATTCAGGCACACTGTCTAGAGCTCATTGCTCAATTACAAAAGAGGCTTACTACCTTACAAAATATTGACTACAACCCACAATACGTTTAACTGAAACACATCTACATCTGCCAAAACAGTTCCAATTGAGTACAATATACCGAGTCAATACACTTCATGCTATATCTCTACTCTGCTATCACTCATGCTATATCTCTGCTTTGCTATCACTCAGGAGTCAGACCTCAAATCAACATTCCTCGCACATTAATACATCATATATATCATGCATACATACTAAAATGATCGAATAAGTCGAACTTATATATTTGCTACACAAATTAAATCACCCGCTGGGTCGGCCTCAAGAACATTTTCAAAATTGATGAAACGTGTATAGCAAGTGGGCCAGATCTACAAGAAAAATATAAAGTGGACCAAAATAATTTGCCACACACTATCCCACAAGGTCAACTCAATATCCTCGAACTCAAAAACATTCACCAAAATAGATCTGATAGGATTACATAAAGATTTATTATACCTTATTACTATTCTCCATTACTTTACCAGAAAACTGCCAAATAGATCTTCATATCTTAAGAAAAACATAAAATTGGACCTCGCAAGTTTGCGATATGGTAGAGTATACCTTAGTTATGCTTCCCCTAGGTTTTCAACACAAAATATGAAACTAGCTAGCCATACTGAACCGTTTACCATAAACTATTAACTTCTCTGCCACTGCTAGACTTAGCCAAATCTGCATTTTGACCTCCAGTATGATCAAAATAAATTATGTGAACGTTGGCAATAGGATTTGTTTCCATCAATGACAACATCCAAACCTTTGAGCAGTGTCTCTTGCCAACACAAACACCATCAAATGTACAACATGGGACAACAAATGTAAATTTTGGAAATGCACCCTCAAGTGTTCAACATGGGACAGAAGTTGTAACTGCAGAAAATACACCTACAAATGCCCAAGGTAAGAACACATTGAGGACCTTTTTGAAGAGTTCATCAAAGTTTATTCAAAGAAATCATCCTAGTGATCAGATTTTGTAAAAGGATAGACCAAGAGCCACATGAAGAAATATTAACCATTTTGAAGATGAAGATATCTCCTTGCTATCCAAGATTGAGCCTAAAAGTCTTGTGGCAGCAGCAAAAGATAAATATTGGGTGGCAGCCATGGAAGAAGACCTTGATTAGATTCAGAAAAGTGAAACTTGGGAACTTGTCCCATGGTGTTGATGTTTTGTAGCTTCAGTCGGATAAACACTGAGTCAATACTAGTGAAGATATGTATATATATATTTAGTATATATGAGATGTATATATATACTTAAATATATATATATATGTATATTATTATGTAAATATTAGAGAAATTAATATAATACTCAAGATATATAGATATATATATATATATATAAAATCATAATTGTCATTATATTAATTACACAATAATGAATAGACATCCCATGAAGGGACATGTCTCTTCATGGCTCATTCTCAATATAAATGCAAGAGATTGTTGCATTTGGAAAACACATACAATCAGTTAGTACTATTACATTTGCAATGATCCTAAATCATTAACATGGTATCAGAGCCAAGTTGCAAATGTAAGACAGTAGTTTGTTGATGGTGAATGTGTGACTGTCTCAAAAAATATAGTCTCAATATGAGGACCATATCTCACAAATACACAGTTGGATTTTGCTGAATTTTGGATATGTTGGTGACAAACAAATTTAGAAGAATCTCAGTGGAGCGATTGGTGAAAAATTTTCGGGTTCAAAAGTTATGACTGACTGTGTACGGGTCTATGCGAAATCTGTAAAAGAGCGAGGTTCCTTCTTTAAAAGCCTAACTGCTTGAAGGGAGATCTGATAAGATTGAAGGTTGTCATAGTGTATAGAACCTTTGGATATTCAAGACAGGTCATGTGAAGAATTCTGCTAATGTTCAAGGACGGCAACATCATTCTATGAATTTGCATGATATTTTCTATATGGGCTCACCTTACAAAATGAAATGCTTGAAATTTATGAAATGATAGAAGCACATGAAAATTGCATTCAAGGGAGAAATAACTTAATGCTTGCAAATCAAATTAAAGATTGAGACCAGATGCAGAGGGAGTCTAACATTTCAAAAGAAGACAAGAGGTTGATACAAAAACTTGAGCTTCAAAGGGAGCAAATAGAGGATATGGTTAAATCAACTTTTGATAATCTTGGTCGTATTGATTCAGAGGGAGTAGTCCATGCTAAGATGGATTCTCCAGTGATCAAGAATCTATAATAATCAGAGGACTAGGAATCATGAATGTCTTTTGGACCCTGTGTAAATCATGAGGAAGTGACCACTTCCAAATGATTATCACTTGTATTTGCAGAAGTTATTGGAAGGTGACGATCTTACAATAACTTAAATCATGATATACATTATTTATAATTTTGAAACTGATCATGATGGATTAAATCAACAACTAAGTGTTAGATGTCATTAAATTGACAGTCTATGAGTTGTTTGTATAGATATCTCTTGTAAATCAACAACTAAGTGTTAGTTGTCATTAAATTGACGGTCTATGAGTTGTGTGTATATAGATATATGATAGGTATTTGGTGAATATCATGTGTTGATATTCTCTAGGCCAGTACCTTATTGAGTACTTGGTGAATATCATATGTTGATGTTCTGATAGGCCAATACTCTGAGTATTTGGTGAATGTCATGTGTTGACATTCTGATAGGCCAATACTCAAGATATCAAATGTGATATCAAATGATGGAAATCTTCTGATCTATTGCTATATTACATTGAGGTAATATTTATTCTTATGTTTATCTTCCCTGGCTAAGAGGGAGTGTTGATGTTTTGTAGCTTCTGTCGAATAAACACTACGAGTCAGTACTAGTGAAGATATATATATATATATATATATATATATATATATATGAGATGTATATATATATATTATGTAAATATTAGAGAAATTAATATAATACTCAAGAGATTATATATGTATGTATATATATAATCATAATTGTCATTATATTAATTACATAATAATGAATAGACATGTCCCATGAAGGGACATGTCTCTTCTTGGTTCATTCTCAATATAAATGCAAGAGATTGTTGCATTTGGAAAACACATACAATCAGATAGTGCTATTACATTTGCAATGATCCTAAAACATTAACACATGGCCCAAAGACAAGAACGTGATTGGTACAAAATGGGTGCTTAGAAATAATTTGAATGAAAGGATTTTATGAGTAAAGAATTCGAGCAAGTCTGGTTTTACAGCAATAAGGGAAAGGTACTCATTCAATCTCTAGTTATCTTAGTTAAGCCTAACAGGAAGGTTGTCCATTATCAGAGGTTGACGTTACATGTTAAAGAAGATTCATATTCAAGACAGTCCAGTCTACTCATGCAGCGAAGAACCTCAGACTCAGTCTTAACAGCATTTACGAGTACGGGCATAGTTACTAAGTTCTCATACCAATGCTGGACTGGCTTTCAGCTAAGGCATATTGAGGGGTTGTACACCAGTACGCGCGCCCAGCCACATTGAGGAGTGAAGTGCTAAGCGGCTGTGCATTTACTATTTCGCACTGCCTTTGTCCATCACATGTGTGGCCTGCAACTGGGATTGCAGCACTCCTATGCGACCACTCTCTATTACACCAGGCGTATGTGACTCCGCTCAACAAGAGACGACTCAGCTCAGTATTATGCACGAGTCCCATTAGGTGTGCTCAAAAGTCTATCTTCCTGAATGCGTTCTCTCTGCCGAGACCCTTACTCATGGCATTCAGTGATGAGAGCTGATGTTGGGGAAAGGATTGGAAGACACCCCACTGTGTACGTAGCTTAGCACACCCCTCTGCTCAAGACTCGCGCATTCTATTCCTAACACGTTAAACTGGTATTCAAAATAACTGGTGTGCCCAAGGAATAGTGCGAGCCTACGCGTGTAAACTAGGTTCTCAACATTGTTGCTGCGTCCTGAAATAGTGCAGGAGTCCTTGGTCACTCACGACACCACTGCAGGGGATTAGCGGGCAGCCTCTCGCACTCACAGAGAGTTTAAACATTATCGGATCCCACATGATTGGGTCGTGCCTCACAGCAGAAGCTAGCTCTGCGATAACTAAAGGCGATCGTTGTTTGGAATAGGGAAATATGAAGCTGCATTGCGGAGTTGAAGAGACTCTTCAAACACAGCGACTCTCTCTCTAGACCAGAGTCACAGCCTCCTTTTGTCAATCAGTGACAGCCTAAGCAACAGTCAACATCGCAAGCTGTGAGCTACCAGGTGCATATGTTAATCTACTCTTGTTCTCTTGCACCCATGCTTACACTCTGTATGGTATTGCGAAGTTCTGAAGATTCAAGTTTTATTGTTGACAGTGATAATTTACTGTTGTTAAAATTATCAAGCACTTCGCTTAGTACTGGTTTTGTGGAGTTATTACTGTTATTTGGAAATATACTATGTATGTTTGAAATGCTCCATAATAGAACTCATATGTCAATCAAAGCAAGTACTTCTACAAGTGTTAAGCTGGGACGATTCCACAAAGAGACAATCAAATAATAGACTGTTATTTAGTAGTAAGAACGAATTCTAGTATAGCAGTAGACAAGAGAGAATATCTTCAGCCAAAACTTCTTCAATGTGATTGCATAAGGTATTGCGGTGCAAACAGTATCAAATTCCTTCAGCGGAAATATATCAAAACAATCATAACAATCAGTATTAGGCTATTTTCATCAGAACTGTGTTGCAAATTTTAACAAAAGACTCTAAGTTGATTTCTAGAATTTATTCAAGAAGTGTTGGGAAATCAAAATTACTATTGTGATAACAGCATTCCATAGTTGTAGAAGTTGATTCAGCCCCTTGTGTGAAACTTGGAGAAAATTAATTCATGGAGTCATTGGAAAGCCCAGTGTTCTTGAAAGAATTCAATGGAACCTTTTACGGTGTGCAGCTAAGAGATATTTGGAAGGAAATGGAGATAGGAAATGAGTTATGTTGCCTTGGATGGCAATTGGAGGAGCTGAAAATTACGGGAAGTATGCTTGCCAAATTAGATGAAATAAATTTGTATCTATCTAGGATAGATCAATCTGATTACAGGCTCTTCAATTGGGCGATGCACCCCTCAATGTTTGCCTTAGTACAACGCAGATTTATGAATCATCCGCATCAAGATGTTAGGCTTGCAGTTGCTTCATGTCTCAGTGAGATCACTCGGATTACAGCCCCTATTACTCCTTACACCGAGCACATTGGGAGACACGTGTTACAGCTGATTGCAGATAGTTTAGGTGGACTGAGATATGACAGAGATTCTACCTTCGGTAAACAGGTAAAAATCTTGGAGTTAATGGCAAGTACTCGGATTTTCAGTCACATGTTGAACCTTGGTTGTGATAAAATGGTTCAACAATTATTTCAGTGTCTCCTAAACAATTATAGGGAGCGTCATCCAGATGAGGTGAAGAAGTGCATAAAGACTATCCTATCCTTAATCTTAGATGAGGACTATGACATATGCAAACAATTGCAATCAGAATTATTGACAATTTGGAGAGGAGGAATAAAGTACGCATCCATGGCATGTGAACTCTCAGCTGAATTAATTAAGCTTCAGGCTGAAAAATTCAAGAGTTCATTGACTAAAAATGAACAAGTATCATTAGGCTTACAGGTTGCAGGATCTCCACTGATGGGCCAGGACCTAGTGAGTACAGGGCAAATTTGTTTCTTATGCCAAGAGGGCTGGTCACAGGGCCATGTTTGCAATATTAATCAAGGGGAAGATAAATGGTAGCCTAGTGATAGAGAGAATACAATTGTGACTACACCTCTTTTGGGACTTAGTGGAGAGTGTTCAAAATTCTACTTTGGTGACTTGGTGGCTAAGTTCAATAAATCCATGGTTATAGGTTGTGGTAACCAGTTGGAGACCTTCGGCGATTCAAGTAATGAGGAATCGTGTGACTTCTTTACCATCACTTCACTCATGCATCATGCTGATATGGATGACCCTTTTTGTAGTACATCCCAAGATAACATTGATGAGAAGTGTGCCTTAAAAAGTCAGTTGAAAGTCAGTGACAATGCCATTATTGCAGCTCTTGTTCACCATGATAGCACTCACCAGATTATCGATGATCTATATAGGACAGCTCAGAGGGATAGAGGGCAAAACGGCATAAGGATTGGATCCTATGTTGCAGATTTACAGGGGTCAGAACAACGTTTGAGGATTGGAAATCAGAATATCTGAGTTTACTTACAGACCGTGACCACCTATTATAGATTGTCAAGAAGTATGCTGAGCAGTTGAGGGAAAAGGAGGATGAGGTCGATAAGCTCAATAGGGAGCTTAGTGCTACTCAGGGCACTTTGGAGCATACATGCATTGCTTTATAGGAGGCGAGAAATCAGATTGTGATATCTAGCTAGTACAGGGAGCGGGACGACAAGGAAAGGTCTGAATTCTTTCAGGAGGTGATTCAGGAGCTTGATAGCATACAGCAGACCTATGACTTGGACAGTTGTCCAAAAAGGTCTTTGGGTCACCCCGAGTTCCTTTATGAGTTAGACCACTTTCAAGCGACTGATAATTCCTTGTTTGAGATGAGTGTCGAGTTAAAATTTGATAATCCCCTCTTTGAGATAGATGAGGGAGATACTTCCTATTCCCAGGATGAGGATGAGGTTGGTTGCAGGATTTGGGACCCAAGTTCAATTATTAGAGGTGAGTCTTGGTCACCAGGTTGGAGTAGCGGGATGAGCTCAATGGCTGAGCAGTGTGGTTTTTACACCAGCAGTCCAGGATGGGCAGTTATGTCTTGTGGCATGATGGATGATATGCCTTTCCTTGCACTATCTCTCGCGGATGGTGAGATGTCTCGTGTTGGTGAGCATCCCTTGGTTCACTCCTCTTTTCACATAGCTGCGACTCCTCTACATTATCACACCAATTCATCCAGAGCCTATGGTAATTCTACCACCACATATTTTGGGCATGATGATGATGATGATGATGATTGGGTAGAGCTTATTCAGTACGGGGTTATTGAGCTCGTGATGATGAGTATGCTAGTCGGTGTGAATTTTTCATACAACAGTGTGCCTTGTATGACTCCGGGTTTAGAGAGACAATTATGGAATCCTAATGCTCATTCAGGATTTCTAGTAGAGTTGAGCAGTGCATCGCATGTTGGCCTTATTGCATGGGATGCATTTTGTTTTCCATTCAACCCACCTACAGGGCACTTTCTTTTCTGATTATTGGATAGGAGTGGGATGAGTGTTTGGTTGGGTACACTTCCCTGCTTGTAGGTGGAAGCCTTGTCCAGCAATCTTGGTAGCTTGTCTCTTCAGTATAGTTTTCGGTCCAGGCTACAGATCAAAGGGGCAGTGCTATGGTAGTTGGACACTTCTAGTATTTCACTCAGTGTGGGCATAGAGCATTAGGATATTTCAGCTAGTTGGGGACTTGGATGGCCCTTTTGCTTATGGGATCCAGGAGGGACATACTTGCAGTTGGTATTTATTTAGGGAGCCGATTGGTGTGAGGTTTGGTTTGCCCCTGCATCTGACTGTAGAGGTGCTGATGATCTCAGATGGAGTGAGAATCTCAGTTGGGTTGAGGACTTTCTCACAGATGATGGCATCAGAGGGCAGATTGGTACGATTGATCCTGCAGTGATTTGGGATCCTAGCATCAGACCGGTTGTTGTTTTGTTGCTGTGTGAATAGTTCCACAGGTCGGGGCATAATGTCTGTTTCAGTTTCACATGACAGATTGGTGGAGCAGCTTCCCTGAAGTTGGTTTGGGATCTAGGTATTATGATCACAGCATGCGGAAACCGATTGCTCGAGGGCAAACAATCTCCAGGAAGAGATGATTTGTAATGTCCCCTTTTCGGGGCACATTATTTCATGTCATATCGTTAGCCTTTTTATCATGGTCTGGTGGGCTAACCGAGGCTTGGCGGTGATCAGAGGGATGTTTGGCCTAGGTGTTTTCAATTTCAGGCCAATTGGAGCAATTTCTACAAGGTTTCCAGAGTGCTTACTATTTATACTAAGTCGACAGAACTCAATTTTCCTAGCATTTCAATAGTGGACTTGGAGCGTCTCGTCGAGAGCTTTCTGGCAAGCTATCACAAGTCTTCATCCGAATTCATTTGGTCCTCCGTTTTAATGCCAGAAGATTCCTTTATTTTATTATGTCACTTTATAACTTAACGGTTATATTTATTTAAAAGTGACTTTAAGTGGAATATGAAGAGACAAAGTAGGGAAACTGAAGAGTCACAGCTGTAGCCTTAAAAGAAGGCTTGGAGTCTCATTGAGTTATGCTCAGTTTATGGATTTTATTTCTCATTGAGAATTCAGGAAGCTTCAACTTTCGATTCTGAAACCTGAGGACGGAAACTTTCAGGCTTTCTTGGTGGATTGGCCGGAAACCCAGTTCATCTCCAGTGCGGATTCATAGCAGAGTTCGCCATTGTATTCACAGGTTCTTTATCATCCAATCTTACTGCTATTTCTATATTTCAGATTGGGATGTTTGTAATTCATGGTTATTGTATTGTTGTTATATAATACGATACCATTTCTCTGAGAAGTTATTAGAATATATTTGTTGGTTATTGTTGTTGGATCAAACGGTTATTTGCATATATCCATTTGTTTAAATCTACATGAGATGTATTTATGAAAATTCGGAAGATGGCCAGTTAGGGTCATTACACAATGACAACTAAGTTTATGTCAACAATCTTCCCATTTGGCATTGGTGGCAAAACACATCACATCACCTGTAGACTTCCCCTGTAGATCTCCTTGTCTACTCATAGCAATCTTCTTACACACTGTCGTCTCTTTCTTATCTATTCTTCGATCTTCCTTATCCTCTTCCTCATCTGTATTAATATATTCTTCCCTTTTTGTCTCCAAAGGACAAAGGGTTGTTACTCTTTATAACTGTAACTTATTCAATATATCCTTATAAATTGTCTTTGCAGAATCAAGGAATGGCTGCCATATACCTATTACATGATCTAGATTATTCTTTGCTACTTGCAATAAGACTATGATATTTTCCATGTCTTCCATTGTTTTGTAATTAGGTATTGGCATCAATAACCGGTAATCTCTCTACCGGTCCGAGTGTTGTTATTGATTGGCAAAAGAGGATAGAGATTTGTCATCTCTATAAAGGTTGAAGCTTTAAGGAACTCTACATCAAGAGAGGCTAGTTTGGCACCCACCATAGCTACAAGAAAAGAGTAAAACCGGTCACTACACTACGCATCAGCAACCGGACAATGCACTCAATCAGGGAAGAGAGTATCCTAGTATCAACCAAGGACCGAACTTCAATCGGTATAGACAAGAATAGCCAAAAAGCAATAATCATACTAAGTGTCTATAACACAACTGGGACAGTGTAACCGGTAGTCCACGCAAATGCAACCAGTAAGACATGAAAGAGACTGCAACAGATCGAAGAACTCAACCGATATATTACAAGACTCCGGTATGAACCGAGGAAGTCATAGTCAGCTATCAACTATCTGTTCCAACCTATCAGGATTTATTGCAGTAAATCCAGGTGACCTTGAGTTGTCTCAATGATCGGCTTGTGGCACAGTTAAAGGAATTAAAGCCGGAATCAATGGCTTTTGAGGCATGATTGAAGGATTTAAAGCCGGATTCAGTGGCTTTAAATCAAGGAATTATCTCCTATGAAGGAAAGGTGTCTGGCATGCAACTATTGTTTTCTTCATATAGCGAATAAAGCTAGAGAATGTATCAGATGTTTGCTCAGCGAACCAATACTCAGCTGAGTGATGTAATCAAAAGATCTCAATATTAGGTCGTGCATTTTAGGCGCAGTCAAAGCAACATAACTCTATATATTCTTATGCCTGTCAAGAATAAGATTTTCCTTCATTCTGCCGAGAAAAAGAGTGAACCTATATGCTACATAAGCAAGGGTTAGAGAAAATTGAGAAAGAGAAATAATAGGTTGTGCAATGCAGCACAACGATAGTTGAGAATACACCTGTGTTAACCGGTGATGATTCTCAGTCGAGCACAAATAGAGATCACATCTGGCTAAGTAGAGCCTTCTGTAAAGATCTTGATTCTATTGTTTTCTAGCAAACTACAATAGACAAATCTCAGTATTTGGGTGGACTCTAACAGGTCCCTTGTATCAAAATCCCTTAACCGAGTGACATCTTTCAAGGTGTTAAAGTCCTTTAACCGGGCAGGTCTTAACAGACCTTACTGTAACAAATCCCTTGACCGGGTCGCACTTAGCAAGTGTGTTTTTATCCCTTAACCGAGTAGGCTCTTAACAGGGCGTACTTCAAAAGAGTACAAATATTGTGAAGTCTCCTCACACCGTGGTTTTCACCCTAACCGGGTTTCCACGTGATAAATCTGGTGTCACTTTGTGTTTGTTCACTTATTATTTTATTTGCTTAGAACTGCTTGCTTTTGTGCTATAAGTTTACATCACTGGATTAAAGAAAAAAAGGAAGAATTTTACAAGTGTTGATTCACCCCTCCCCTCTCAGCACCGGTTGGGACTGTCAATTGGTATTAGAGCCTTGTTTTGTTTTTCTTTGTTGCTTAACCACACAGAGAAAAAGCTATGATGATGAGAAACGAAGGACCAAAGTTTTTGTCATGTCCCCATTTTGGCTAACATCATTTGGCGTGCGCGATCAGTCTATTACGGGCTCTCGTAGACTGATAGCGATGAGGAGAGAGTCATCTCGTGATCATTTGGAGATCAGTGGATTGCATATTGTTGTTAGAGCCTACATCCAGTCCGAGCCTACATTCGGTTGTAGTTGGGCCTACATTCAGTTATGAGCCTACATTGTTATAATTTTGAGTTGAGAAAAACACTTTTATATTATAATGTTATTTTATTATAAAGTGCATTATAATTGGATGTTTCTAGAAGTTCTTAGTAACTTCTTAGAAAAGTGAATAAATAGAGGGTTTGGCCTCTCATTTGGACATGCTTGGATTTGGAATTTCTTCTACTTCTTCCATTGTGAAGCAATTTGTAGTCTTTTGGTCTGCAAATATCATTCGATCTTTGGGAACGATCACTCCCCTAGATTGGCATAACTGAGGTAGTGAAATATCTACTAAAGGGTTGCATGATTGGAGATGGTACTCAGCCATTTCATGTGGATTTCATGTGAAGATTGATTTGAGGGTTTGAATTTGATGGAATAAGGGTTTGTTTTTCATCATTGCATTGGAGAATCAATTTGGTGGAGTTTGGAAGACCATTTGGTGCATTTTCAGAGAAGTTCTTATCAGGGTTTGGACTCACATATTTACTCATAACTTCATACCCGGCTGGAGAATAATTTTATGCATTTGGGGAATGATACTTCATTCCTAGGCGCCCCTATTTGGACCATTTTCGGTACCTAACATCCAGCAAAGAATTTTATGCAAGAGCCGTACAGTATAGCCCAGGTACGGCCTGCATCTGGTAGCAGTACGGCAAAAGTACAGGGGTGCAGATTTGGGGTGGCGTCATCAGCAATTGTCATCATCAACTCGGTCAACAGCAGTGCATCATTCCCAGGTTCATTTCATGTGTTTATATGTTGATGTTTGATGTAAAAATTGCATTGAAGGTGGCACTGTTACAACAGTCCAGAATTTGTTATGATAAGTCACTGTTTCTCATCATGGTAATTGTAATAACATAGCAAGGAAGAGCATTGGTTTGTCATAGAAGATAGTGCGTTGTATGGAATCAAAGAAGTGCATTGAATGAACTTGTTATAGCAATAGTTCATTGTTCATGTGTGACAGTTCATACATTGTCATAATTCAGAAGTTGTAAACAGTCATATATGTATTCAGGAAACAGTCTATAAGATCAGTCATTGCTATATCGGAATCAGTGTTGTAGTGATCATAACTCAGAGATATTGTTAGTCATTGCATTGTCTTGTTTGGCAATAGTTCATTGTAGTGAAGTCTGAAATTGTAATAGCTGTAACAGTCCAGTATCCTCTCAGAATTCAGTCATATGAATCAGTCCTTGGTAATACACTTTGTAATCAGACTTGGAGAGTTTCATTGCATTGATAAGTAAGTCTATCTTTGTTGTAAGGTGCCAAGTTATTGGAATATTAAAGGAATATTCAGTCAGGAGGTCAACTGTTTGGTTAAATGTTGCATTTGCATAGTCCTATAGATTGCATACCAAATGTTTGTGAAAATGTCTCTTGGTTGTAGGTGTGTGATTTACATTAGGATTACATGCATTTGTACTTGAAAAGGAATAAATATAAGTTGCATATCCTTTAGACTTTCTATTAGTTACTTTGCAACCATTTGCAATCATTAAAACATCATTGGTACCAAACAATCAAATCAAAACAAGCAGACATCAGCAAACTCAGGTTGCAGGGAAAGTGTTTGACGAATTGTCACAGTTCAGTTTTGGGGGTTTTTAGTGGCCTTTATAGTAAGGGTCATTACAGTTTTCAAAAGAAAACTTCACCTTATGGTGCAGCAGAATGAAGCTATATATGAAGACCATCGGTGACCAATACTGGAATCATCTTACCAACGACTACAGTGAGCCCGCTGGCACCTTGACTATTGATCAAGAGAAAATCAAGACAAAGCACACGGCTGCCATGGACATGATAGCCAACACCTTACCCGACTACATTTATGCTGAGATTGAACATCTTGACTCCGCCTGCAAAATGTGGAAAAAGTTACAAATGGTCTATGGAGGAGATCCCAATGTTCAGAGAGCCAAGGTCGAAAGCCTCAGGGGAAAGTATGACGACATGAAGATGAATTATGGAGAAGATACCGAGCAATATAGAAATCGAATCAAGAAAGTGATCAACTCCATCAGAAGCGCTGGAGGCAAGTTGACTGAAGAGGTGGTGAGCAAAATACTGAGAACTCTCAGACCTCAGTATGCTATAAAAATCTCTTCCATTCAAGAGCTAAGGTCGGTGACCAAAGATCAAGTCACCTCAGACTCCCTAATCGGGAAGTTGGCTGCTTTTGAATTAAGCAACTTTGATAATAGCCTATCCATTTAGGTAGCAGCGTTTAAGTCATCTGTCAATGCCTCTTCCACCAAAAAGGGAAGAGAAACCGGTAACTCCTCTACCGGTAAGATTGGCAACCTCGTTGAGAATCTTCTCTCAGAGGAGATGGAGCAAGATGAGTTTGAAGCTCTGATTGCCAAGAGATTCCCCAAAGAGAAAGGGAAGTATAAAGAGAAACTCCCTTTAAAATGCTTCTCTTGCAACAAAATAGGACACATTGCTGCCTGGTGTCCAGATAATGAAAACAGAGACAAAAGAGACCGGTTCAAGAGCAAAGCAAAGGAGTGCTATCTTGCGGAGGAAGGAGTCACAGACAATGAGTCTAAAGACTCAGAAGATCCGAGAATTGCATTTGTTGCAATAAAGGAGGACAGCCTAGCTATTAATGAAGTTGCACTCATATCCAGATCTCATCAGCATGATGATTGGATCATTGACAATGGATGTACTCACCATATGACCGGTGACAAGAGCAAGTTCATCAACTTGGAGCTCAACGACAGCGGATCAGTCACATTTGGAAACAATGCCCTTTGTGCCATCAAGGGTAAGGAATCTATTGTTCTCTGCAACAATGATGTTTGTGAAGATGTGTACTGGGTCGAAGGACTCGGGTACAACTTGATGTGTTGCACAGCTGAACAAAGGTTCCAGTTGGAATTCAGTCAAGGTTCCTGCATAGTCAAAAATCAATCTGGATCTCATGTTGCAATTGGTAGACAGAGGAAAGGCAATCTGTTTTACCTAGACTCAATAGAAGGAGCCTGTTTAATTGCTTCGGTCAAAGGAGAATCAAGCAAGATCGATCTTATCTCCAAAGAAGACAATAGCTGGCTACGGCACAAGAGACTCTGCCATATAAACTTTGACAACATTGTCAAAGTGAGTAAAAAGAAATCGGTTAGAGGACTCCCAGAAATTGCAAAACCCACGAGTGGTATTTGTAAGGATTGTCAGTTAGGAAAATTGACAGGAGCAAGTTTCAGCAATAAGTCCTCTACTGAAAATGTTCTAGACCTTGTACACACAAACCTGTGTGGACCAATGAGGACAAAGAGCTATCATGGAGACCGGTATTTCATGTTGTTTATAGATGATTTCTCGAGAATGATGTGGACACTCTTTCTCCGAGAGAAATCAGAAGCCTTTCACATGTTCAAGGTTTACAAGGCTAGAGTGGAAAAGGAAATTGATAGAAGCTTGAAATGTCTGAGGTCGGACAGAGGAGGTGAGTACACCTCTCAGGAGTTCACTCATTACTGTCAGGAACATGGCATACAGAGACAGTTTTCTGCACCTAGGACTCCTCAATAGAATGGAGTAGCAGAAAGAAGAAACAGAACGTTGATCGACTATGCCAGAACCTTGTTGATCCAAAAGAATCTTCCTCATCACTTCTGGAGAGAAGCTGTCAGCACCGCTGTCTACACAATCAACCGAGTTCAAGTCAAAAAGGGAACCGATAAGACGCCTTACAAACTATGGTTTAAGCATACTCCCAGTGTAGGCTACTTCAAAATCTTTGGTAGTAAATGTTACATCAAGAGGGAAATGTTTTTTGGGAAGTTTGATCCCAAGAGCGATGAAGGAACATTCTTGGGTTTTTTAACCAAAAGCAAAGCCTATCGATGTCTGAACAAAAGAACAGGCAAGATAATTGAAAGCATCAATGTAAAAATTGATGAATCATCAAAACTAAACAAGAGGACCGGACATGTCAATCATGAAAATCTGTAATGTACCGTTCGTAGCTTAGCCAGTAAACGCGCCTTCAAGTGAGACCTGTACCGTACTGTGACACGAAGGGGGATCGGTAGGCTGTACAAAGGCCGTACGCAACAAGAATGTTGTACAGTGGAGCCTTAGGACGTACAGTGTTGCTCAGAGAGGCCGTACGGTGTACACAGAAGGACCACACGGTGAGGGAGTCAAGTTGTACAGAGTAGAAAGGCAAGAACGTACGGCTGTGTTGTGGCCGTACGGTGGACTGGAGTGAGGTCGTATGGTAGTGGTGGTAGGATGGTATGGATGTGGTGTGGTACGGCGTACGGTTAGCAGATGGCCGTACGGTGGTAGCTAGGTGGTCGTACGATGCAGAATGTATGGCCGTACAGTGTTTGGGAGTGCGGTGCAGTGGAGTACAAATGGGATGTGTAGTCGTACGGTGGCTATGTGAAGGTCGTATAGATGAGAGACACTCAGCTATGCCCAGCAGTCGTTAGTAGAAGTTCTCCTTTCCTTCGTAGGCGGTTAAATGTGTTACTCGCAGACACAGAACAATATGCCAACCATAGATAATTGCTAGAAAGATCTTATTGAATTTATTGATGAAACTTTGAATTTGCCAGATCCGATACAAGCAAGACAACACGGGACAACAGAATAGGGTGAGGGTTGAATCCCACTGAAACTACACCCAAACCAAATAGGGAAGGTCTTTCACCTCCGAAATGGCGAACAACAAAATCCCAACAGGAATTCGCAAATACAAATCAAATATAATTCTCTACATATGAAAACTAACCTACACACCGAGCATTAATACCCGTCGAGAAAACTCCCGCGAGTGCACAAAAGAGCCGATGGCGACAATTACACCTACGCCAATAAAAGAAAATACGCCCGAGATAAACTAAATCGATCGGGACCCAAATATAATAATTTTATTAAAATTGGGGGCATTACAAAATCTTAAATTTACTAATGGAGATGTCTTTGAGTTCAATGAAGCAACAACTAAAGATGAGGAGGCAACTCCCACTGACAGAAATCAAGAGCGAGAGATTGTGCCCAAAGCTGACAGGACACCCTAGGATGGTGAACATGTAGATGCTCAGAACCATGACAAAGAAATTGCTCAACAAGATGAACCGGACCAGGAACAGAGGTTCGGCTCTTCCAAGGTATGTCACATATCACTCTACTAACAATATAATTGGTGACAGACATGGGAACATCCTGACCAGGAAAAAGGCCAAAGAGAACGTCTGTCTTCTCTCGTGTGTTGAGCCCAAAACCACCAGAGAAGCCCTTGAAGATGAGAATTGGGTCAAGGCCATGGATGAAGAAATTGAACAAATAGAAAAGAATGACACATGGGAACTTGTGCCAAGACCTCATGACAAAAATGTCATTGGGACTAAATGGGTCTACAGAAACAAATTGAATGAGGATGGTAAAGTCATCAGAAATAAAGCAAGGCTGGCTTGCAAAGGCTATGCTCCGGAAGCTGGACTAGACTATGGAGAAACTTTTGCACCAGTGGCCAAATTGGAAGGGGTGAGAATTCTTCTTGCCTATGCAGCTCACAAAAGCTTTAAAGCATACCAGATGGATGTGAAGTCTGCATTCCTCAATGGAATAGTGGAGGAAGAAGTCTACATTGAGCAACCGGAGGGGTTTACATCTGCTCAAAAGATTGATATGGTCTGCAAACTGAAAAAGGCTCTCTATGGGCTCAAGTAGGCCCCAAGGGCTTGGTATGAAAGGTTGCATTCATATCTTCTGACAATTGGATTCATCAGAACTGGTGACAACAGTAATATGTATCTCAAAACAGGAAAATATGGAAACTTAATTGCTGAAATCTTTGTTGATGACATCATCTTTGGAGGAGATGACAGAATGAGCAAAGCATTTGCTGAAGAAATGAAGAAAGAATTTGAGATGTCTATGATACGGCCCATAAAATTCTTTATTGGATTACAGGTCCATCAGCTAAAAGAAGGTATCTTCATCTCTCAATCCAAGTACATAAAAGAAATTCTCAAAAGTTTTGGACTAGAAGAATCCAAACCGGTTGGAACTCCAATGATAACTAATCTCAAGTTATCAAAGGAGGATGATGCCAAAAAAGTAAATGAAACAATGTATCGGTCCATGGTAGGAAAATTGCAGTATGTTGTTCACAGCAGACCGGACATTGCTCACGCAGTTGGCACAGTGGCAAAATTCTTTGCTAATCCCAAAGAAACACATCTAATGGCAGTGAAGAGAATCTTGAGATATCTAAAGGGAACCAAGGAATATGGCTTATAGTTTCCACACAAGGGTGGATTCCAAATTAAAGTCTACATAGATGTAGACTGGGCTGGCAACGTGGATGATAGAAAGAGCACAAGTGGTGGTGCATTCTTTCTAGGTGGAAGAATAGTATCGTGGACAAGTAAGAAGTAGAATTGCATTTCACAATCCACTGCTAAAGCTGAATATGTTGCTGATGCAATAAACTGCACACAGGTGATTTGGATCAAACAACTGCTGGAAGGTATTCAGGAACAAATACCTGAACCGATCGCAATTCGCTGTGACAGTACCAGTGCCATAAACATATCCAAAAATCTTGTTATGCACTCGAAGACCAAGCACATTGCCATCAAGTATCACTACTTGAGGGAACTTGTACAGAACAAAGAAGTAAGATTGGAGTATGTGCCCACCAAAGAATAAATTGCTGATATATTGACAAAGCCATTACCAAATAGTACTTTTGAGTATCTCAGAGGTAGACTGGGGGTTGTACCCCTCTCAGATGATCAGTAATCATCAACAGGGAGTCATCAGTTCATTATGATTCAAACAAAAGGTTACACCTTATCTTTTATGAACTAATGAAAAGGACTGCTACTCGCAGGGGGAGCAGAGTAGAAAATGGAAATCTCTCTAATTAGCCTTTTGGCATTCTTGTCAAAAAGGGGGAGAATATGATTGCCTATCATATTCTTGCCATCAATGCCAAGGGGGAGATTGTTGGCATCAGTAACCGGTAAGCTCTCTACCGGTCCGAGTGTTGTCATTGATTGGCAAAAGAGGATAGAGATTTGTCATCTCTATAAAGGTTGAAGCTTTAAGGAACTCTACATCAAGCGAGGTTAGTTTGGCACCTACCATAGCTACAAGAAAAGAGTAAAACCGGTCACTACACTACGCATCAGCAACCAAACAATGCACTCAATCAGGGAAGAGAGTATCCTAGTATCAATCAAAGACCGAACTTCAACCGGTATAGAAAAGAATAGCCAAAAAGCAATAATCATACTAAGTGTCTATAACACAACTGGGACAGTGTAACCGGTAGTCCACGCAAATGCAACCGGTAAGACATGAAAGAGACTGCAACAGATCGAAGAAGTCAACTGATATATTACAAGGCTCCGGTATGAACCGAGGAAGTCATAGTCAACTATCAACTATCTGTTCCAACCTATCAGGATTTATTGCAATAACTCCGGGTGACCTTGAGTTGTCTCGATGATCGGCTTGTGGCACAGTTAAAGGAATTAAAGCCGGAATCAATAGCTTTTGAGGCGTGACTGAAGGATTTAAAGCCGGATTCAGTGGCTTTAAATCAAGGAGTTATCTCCTATGAAGGAAAGGTGTCTGGCACGTAACTATTGTTTTCTTCATAAAGCGAATAAAGCTATAGAATGTATCAAATGTTTGCTCAGCGAACCAATACTCAGCTGAGTGATGTAATCAAAGGATCTCAATATTAGGTCGTGCATTTTAGGTGCAGTCAAAGCAACATAACTCTATATTCTTATGCCTGTCAAGAATAAGAGTTGCCTTCATTTTGCCGAGAAAAAGAGTGAACCTATATGCTACAGAAGCAAGGGTTAGAGAAAATCAAGAAAGAGAAATAATAGGTTGTGCAAGGCAGCACAACAATAGTCGAGAATACACCTGTGTTAACCGGTGATGATTCTCAGTCGAGCACAAATAGAGATCACATCTGGCTAAGCAGAGCCTTCTGTAAAGATCTTGATTCTATTGTTTTCTAGCAAACTACAATAGACAAATCTCAGTATTTGGGTGGACTCTAATAGGTCCCTTGTATCAAAATCCCTTAACCGGGTGACATCTTTCAAGGTGTTTGAAGTCCTTTAACCGGGCAGGTCTTAACAGACCTTACTGTAATAAATCCCTTGACCGGGTCACACCTAGCAAGTGCGTTTTTATCCCTTAACCGGGTAGGCTCTTAACAGGGCGTACTTCAGAAGAGTACAAATATTGTGAGGTCTCCTCACACCGTGGTTTTCACCCTAACCGGGTTTCCACGTGATAAATCTGGTCACTTTGTGTTTGTTCACTTACTATTTTATTTGCTTAGAACTACTTGCTTTTGTGCTGTAAGTTTACTTCACTGGATTAAAGAAAAAAAGGAAGAATTTTACAAGTGTTGATTCACCCCTCCCCTCTCAGCACCGGTTGGGACTGTCATTAAGTTCTTTGATCAGTCTATCTACTTCTGTCACTGTTGCTTGCATTACATCAAAAGTTGGTGCTATTAACAACTGGAATCCAACAAGATCTTGCATTCTTTTTGTCTTTTCTTCAGATGCCTTCCTTAAGATGAGAGCAAGACTTGTCAACTCCCGATTGTACTCTATTGCAGAAGAGCTTTGTGCATCAAATTTTATGTAAGGACCTTTATCTCTTCTATAGTCTTCTTTGTTTTTTTAGTTATATCTTTAACAAAGTCTTCAAAGTTTGAAGTCCTTGGGATCAATCTTCCTGCTGCTTGTATCTGTTGTTGCAGCTCCACGGCTTTTGTAGATACAGTAACCTTTAGTTCTTCAACCTGTTTGCGAAGAATTTCTATTCTCTTCTTTTCATAGTGATCAATTGCAATAGATTCTGGGTTAGAGACATCTTCCCCAATTTCTTGCGCTAGCACTTCCAATTGATCGATCACCGGTTCATCTTCATCAAAGTTTGTATCAGGTACAAAATTGTACAAGATATTTCTTACACTTGAGAGGACCATATCCCGTTTTCTCTTAGTGAGCTCCGTTAACTATCTTGTTGACATCTTGCTTATGTCAACCATTGTGTCACTAACTTTGCTTCTCTTTGCTTCAGTATCTGTTGCAAAGGTTAGTTTTCTCTTTAATGAAGATGTACTAGGAACATCTACCGGTTCCTCCTATCTACTCTCCTGTGCAAATTGTTCTACTACAAGCTTCTCCTGTTCTTTATTAATAGGCAACTCCTGTTGTTGAAGAGTTTCCTATTGTAGTGCTTCCTCCTAATGTACCTCCTCTTGTGAATGGACTTCTTCAGGATGGACTTCCTCTTCCAGATGGATTTCCTCTTCTGGATGGACTTCCTCTTCCAATGATTCCTCTATTTGTTGCTCTTTAGCAACCTGTTGGTCATTCAAAGCAGTTTCTTCTTTATCTGTACCTTTTTTAGTAGTCATCTTGGGTGACGACTCACTTTTTACTTGCTCTTTTGGTTGAACTTGTTCGCCCAGATTTACTTGTTCAGTGGATGTGAACAGGTCAGGAGTAACCTCTTTCTCACCAGTTGTTGATTGTTCACCAACTATGAACTATACCGGTGGTACCAATACTTTTTCAGGTTCAGTTTGAGAAATGTCCTGTGGACTTGTTGTCTTAAGAGTACTGAAGTCATAATTCTGCCAGAATTCTAGTGTATCTTCATATACATCTTTTTCTTTCCCATTAACGATCTTTGCAACCCTATACTTTGTGTCCAAATTGAGTGACACTGCTTCCATCAGAATTTTTATTGTCTCATCATTGAGACCTGGTCTTACTTGTGTCAAAGTTTCCCTTATAATCTTATTGTTTGTTGCTAAACCGATTCTCCATTTGACCATAAGTCTTTGATTCAATTCTGGAGGAAATTGAGGTCTATAGTCCCTAGGACTTTTGTTGAAATCTGAAAATGTTTCTAACAGAGCAATTTCAACTTTCTGCCTATCCTCTTCTACCAGAACACTGAACCATTTAGCACCATCTGACACTTCACCAAAATCCATTATTTCATCTACTATATTGTCTACAGTTAAAGTTTGAGCTTTACCTTTAACTGGGGAAGCAAGTAGGGTTGGTGGTGTGAGATAACCACCTGTGTCTCCAGTGATATCAACAATGACTGGTTATGTTGAAATCTTTGTCTTGACTGGAGTCTCAACTCCCAATATGCCTTTTCCCTTTCCAGTGTCAATCATCAGTGACTCTGCGATCTTCTGGCATTCGGCCTATGCTTGATGTTGGTGCTGGAGAACATTTGTCCATGTTGCAACTCCTTTTTCATGCACTTTATCAACTTCTCCAATCATCACCTGACTAATTCTTCTTCTAATCTAAAAACTTTGTTTCTGCAGGTCAGCTTGATTGGTTGCCTCTTCCAAAGTAAGATGATTTTGAACTTCATGTAGAGCCCTTATCCTCAACTCTCTTTCTTTATCTATGGAAGACTTTCATCTTCCTTCTATTATCTCTTGTAGATCATCAGGTATTACTTTGTTAAGTTCAGTGGGAGTATAATTGAACTTGTAGAGACAGTAAACTACAGCTTCTTCCATTTTTCTCTTATCTTCTTCGTTACTCACTTCATATCTCCTTCCAACTACTCCCAATCTACATGTCTCCTTTGTTCCTTCAACCACTTTATCAATGGTTGGTTTCCTTGCTCTTGGTGCATCCTCTTTCACCGGTTTCCCGGTCTTTCTCTTTCTTTGAAGAGTAGTTGTCTCTTCAGTTTCTATTTCTTCCAATTCCTCACTTTGTGCACTGGACACTTGCTAAGTTATATTTTTATTGAACCTTGGGTTCTTCAACCACTTGTTTCTTCTTCCGAGGTGTGGGAGTTCTCTTTACATACACCTTCTTTGGTTCTTTTGCAGAAGTCTTTTTCTTCAAATTTGCCTGTATCTCTTCATAGGTGCCAAACCAATATGCAGAGAGATCTAGGTCTCTTTCCTATAGTGCATCAGCATATGCCCTTGCAGTCTTGGAGGAAATCTCATAGCCGAGCTCTGGTGCGTATTCGGTCCTTGGTTCCACAGTCTGGATCATGCAACGATCAGTGCTTACCAAAAAGCATATTTCTTCCTTGTATTGTTCAACAATGGCTGAGGGAATTCTTTCCCTGTTATGTATTCTTAGCTTAAATGCTTCAAAATAATCTATCATGACCTTATTGAACTGGTTACCCAAGTTATTTACTAACTCGCCCATCTGAATCATCACCAGTTTGTCTTTTTGCCATATTACCTTGCCTACGTCAGGAAAGAAGTTCCGATAATAGAAAAACAAACATACCAGCAACATTCCATATTTAAGAAATTTCTTCACCAAACCGAACTTCTTCAGGTTTTCGAAGATCTGCCCTCTCAACATAGCGCATATGTCATATTGTGCATTATCGTGCATAATCCTGTGCGCGGCGTGTATGGCTCTTCCCGATACACTATTTAGGTTACTCGACTAATACACTTTGTAGCCAATAACTGCTGATGCAAACCAAACGCCATTTAGGTTGTTCCTTCACTTCTTCAATCAATGAAACCTTTGCATAAAAATGCGATGGAAGAGATCTTAAAGTTTTCTAGAGTATAGTGGACTCCTCAACCTATTCTCCTATACCCTTAATAGTGCTAATAACTTCATCTACTCACAAAAAATAAGCAGCAACATTTTCCTCTTCCTACATCCTAAGACTTTCAAAATGTCTTCTATGAGATTGAAGTGTTTCCTTCTTAACCTTGTCATCAACTTCATATGTTTTCTGAAGTTTCTCCCAAATCTCATGAGTTGTATTGCATTGCATCACTTTCACAAATTTTGTCTCTGACAAACCACATAAGATTGCATTCATGTCTTTTGCATTATTTTCAAAAGCCCTCTTCCCATCAACATCTATTGGAGGAGTTGAAGGAATTGTATAACCAGTCCTCACACTTTTCCAAAAATCAAAACCAAGTGACATTAAATAAGTATGCATGCTAACACTATAGAATGCATAGTTGGAGCAATCAAATAAGGGTGCTCTCTTCATAGAAAGACCTTCAAGAGAACCCATGTGTGCAATCAAGATCAACCTCCTAGCATTTAAGCTCTTTTTCTTAAGGAACCCCACTCTAATACCAATAGAAGAGCACATAAAAATACTGAGGGGGGGCCTGAATCAGTATTTTAGACTTTTGAATGCACAAAACCACATAAAATAGAGAATTAGAGTAGAGAGATCAAACATCAAAAATTAAACACCAAATTTCATGTAGAAAACCCTTTCAGGTAAAAAAACACAGCAGATCAATAGCTTTCAATTAACAAATGAGCACCAACCCAGAAATACATAAGTGAGCACCAAATCACTAAGAGCACCAACACTCCTCGAAGCACCAACATCATTCAAACTGAAAATAGTTCTTGATTACATGTCTCTAGCATGTTTGAGAAAGTCTATCCAGATATGTCCCGTGTCAAAATGAAGACAGCAATTAACAGCACAAAAAAGAATTTTGAAAAGCTTAACACACAACATACATGCTCGGCCCATGAACTCTATACAAGGAAGAAACGGCTGAAGTAAATATATATTCTTTCAGAATAAAAAAATGTGGGTTTTAATGTAGAAAACTGTTACCTGGTTGTTGTCAAAAGTATGCCGCCCCACTCACAATCAATTGAAGAATCTTACAAATCGCACACAAAAGGATAAATAAATTAATGAATCAGTTTCAAATAAAACTGCCGAGCATCAAATTGCAATGCTGTCTAGACTCTAAACACCTGCAGCCGCCATTCACCAAAAACCATTCCACCAAAAAAGGATTAATTAATTAAAATAGAAGCTACCACTAATTAAGAAGGTCGTGCCTCAAAGACTTTTCAACTTTTTGAAAATTCAAACAGTAACTTGCCAATCTGACTTGGCAAGAGTTGGCACAAAGAAGTAGACTAACTGACAGCAACCATGTAGCTGACAAAGATCTGATGAATAATCAGCAGCTTATGATTTTCATATAATTCCAATTCTCTTTTTAGAAAGCCAAGCATAGAAAAACAATGTATCTTTGACATCAATGACAAAATATTCAACAAAAACTTTAGAAGAGATTAAACAACGGTCAAAAGAGGGTGAAGAAATAAAGATTCAGAAGAAAATATGACACAAACTGAATAGGTGATGAAGAAAACCAATTTCTATACACATGTCCAGGAAATACTAAATATTGACATACTCATATGGGTTAATGTTGGTCCTCTTCCAGAAACTACTATTTCTTCTTGGTTAATATGTGATGGGCTATGGGATTGTTAGTTTTTTTTGCCAATAACTTTAGTTCTTACAGGAAATACTTTTGATTCAACAAAAAAACAGAATACGCAACAAATTAAAGTTCAAGCAATTTAGCTTATTTAAAGAAATTTTCCGAATTTTCAATTTGAAATAATGAAAACAGTCATTGAAGTAGATTCCATTCCATGTCTTTCACTTGGGCATAATTTCTTTCCAAATCAAAAGAAAAAATAAATTCAAAATTTTAGAGGATACTTACTTGCTTATAATGAAGAGTAGCAGCACAGAAGATAGCCAAAATGATTAAGATCACAGGATAAATAAAATATGAGCCAAAACGATAACACAGACCAGAGCCAAAGCCACAGCACACAATACCGAGAATACACACAACAGCCTCATTCCATTTTGTGAATCCTTTGGCAGGAAATTCAGATTGAATTTGTGCATCCACTTTTATACGAAGCATGATGACACAAGCTGAAACAACCGAATATCCTGACTGTTACAGTTGTTCACATAAAAAATATTAGTTTACATTGGAACATAATTCTATGAGTCAGGCTAATGCAATTTTTATTGTTTTTCCAATTCCCAATAGAAAAGCCATAGTTCTGTTTGTGAGTTATAAAAAAATAGCAAAGTTTCAAGTCAGAAAGAATACCAGTGCACCGACTGACAAAATATGAGAAAGTGAGCTGACATTGAAGAAAGCTGCCAAGAATCCAGCAACACATCCAACCCAAATTTGTGAATGGATAGGGGTCCGATATGTAGGATGAACCTTTGCAAAAAAGGATGGTAGCAGGCCATCACGTCCTAGACCCATGTATAGTCGTGACTGCCATAAATGCAATGTACAGTAAGAAAGAGTTTGTTAAAAATAAAACTATACAATGAACTCATTAAAAGCACATGTCTACAACTGTTGCATATGATCGTAGAATTACAACCTGAACATATAATCCAACCAGAAGTGTTGTAGTAAGACCAGCAACAGCACCAACACTTATAAGGACAACAACAACCTTTAGGCCCTTGGCAGAAAAAGCTTCAACCAAAGGTGCATCTCCACCAAGATATTCATAAGGTAGCATGCCCGTTAAAACTAAGCAGACACCAATATATAAAGCTGCACAAGCAATCAAGCTAACAAGTATGCCTATTGGCAAATCCCTCTGGAAAAACATTGCACAAAACAAAAATGTATTTACATTAATATGTCATTAAGATAATGATAAAAAAACTAAAGACAAATATTTTATGCCAATCTTATATGATATGTCACAAAGCCAAATAAAAAATATGCACCATTTTGTATCTAATTACTAAATTCCATTAAAATACGAAAAAGAAAGTTCTGCAACTTTTTGATCCTTGGAATAATCCAAGATGGATTCTCCATAAGAATAAAAGCCCCTAATGTGATGGAAGCATACAGAAATTATGGACAAAAACTTGCACATGTAGCACCTTGGGTTTCCTGCATTCTTCTGCTGAGTTTGCAACTGCATCAAAACCAACATAGGCAAAGAACACAACTGTAGCCCCCGTAACAATCGCTTTGAATCCATTAGGAGCAAATGGTTTCCAATTTGACACATCAATCTCAAAAGCACCACTAACAATTACCAGCAGAACAATCATAACCTGGAACATAAACACCACCATATGCTGTCAAAGGTAGCAGAACCCATATAAATAATTATATCCACTTTCCCTGACTGAGAAATCTAATAAACTTTACAAAGTATTCAGAAAATTTTCATGGATTCAAAACTTCTATTGCAGAGCAGAATTTTAAATTAAAGTAATGAAATCTGAATTGAACACATGTATGGCTTGATCCTATATGCTTCTGAATGTAACTGTGTGATTTTTTTAGCCTAACTGTTTCAAATCATACTCCACAATCCATCATCAGGATGAAGAAAAAGAAATAGTAAATTGCTGACTTGCTCACTAAATAAAAGGGAGGAAGGGAAAAAGACAATGAGGGATCAAAAAAGGATTGAAGGTAGCTTGAGTGGTCACACAAAAATGGAAACAATAAGGAATGGAAAAATTATTTTTTATATGCTAAGAATGAGTACTCATTTTGTACATATTAAAACTTGAATTATTATTTATATTCAAATTTTGGTCAACAAATTAGTATGATAGAAATGGTATAGAACTAAACACAAAGGGAAAGAAAAATATAACAAAATTATTGCACTACTAGGGACAAAAACCAATATTATTTTACTATATATTAGCTCGTTTATATGTGTGCATATACATTATATATAAAAGAATTATTAGATTAATATAGTCAGTATTGATAATTATAATATAAAACATTAATAGAAGGCAATTAAATATTATTAATTGCATAATTATTCAAAATAGCATTAAAAATTTATTAATTATACTAATATTAGAAAATCTTTGCAAAGATTAGCAATTGTGATAATATTCAGATTAATTTATAGAGTAATTAATCTGTATATTAAATAGTAATTATATAAACTTAAAAAGTAAAAAGTAATCAATCGGTGACACCATTTTATTCTCATGTTGGAGACCAAGGTTCAATTCCCTTTCAAGGATATCTTAGCACCGGTAGGGCATGTTTTGAATGATATTCCCGCTGCAATGATTGTGTGTGGTAAGCCCACAAGTGTTGGAGGAGGGAAGCAAGGAAGAATAAGGAGAAGCTACCCAACAAGAGGAGATAGAAAGAGAGAGCATTCAAGCTACAGAAGCAAATGAGGGAGGAAATGAAAATGTATGCTCTACAGGTGGAAAAAGGAAACGATGAGAAGTTATTGAAGTTCAAGCCATACAGACATTGCAAGAGGAAGAATAGGAATTTGAAAAATAACAACCACAGAATCCCCCACTAGTGGAGTGTTAGTTAAAGCAGTATCCCTGCAAATAAATTGTATGGCATATGGTACTATAAACAAACCCTCATGATTCATGGGAGGGAGCCCCTATGGAACTACCACTAATTGATTTAAAATAACAGTGACTATATAAAATTTAAATAATTAAATAGTAATTAATAATAACCAATTAGTAATTAGTAACAATTCTAATTTAAAATATATAAAATTAGAAATTATTTATAGTAATGATTAGTAATTATTCTGATAAATAATTAGAAATTATTCTATTGGGAACATATTTATTTATTAGTGTGTGTGTAAAATATAAAGCAAAAATCATGTCAATTAATTTGAAAAATTAGCTTAAAATTGAAAAATAAAATTCAAGTCTTAAACAAATTAGAAAAGCTTAAATTATTGATTGCATTGCTAATTAAAATATTATTTTAATTAAATTAAATTAATAATAAGGTTGCCATTGCATTAATATTAATTAGTCACTATATATATGCATATAAATATATATTAGTTATTATCAATTAATTAGTATTGAGCAGTGAGGGAACTAATATTAAGATTTTTAATATTTATTACAATAAGAATAAGAAAAAATATTAATTATATTAATAATTGAATTAAAATATAAACACATGGTTTTGTTAGTAATAAAGAATATAAATTGATATACGAAGAATGGACATGATGAATAGATTAGAGAAGATAATGCTGTCATGATGAGCAGTGATTAACAATGTAATGAACAGTCAAAGATATGGCTGCTCTAAAGACACTAGAGATCAAAAGCACTGTCATGTAATAGCAGAAGTTGAAAGATTGCACGTAAGAAGCACAATGAAAGAGCACAAAACAGTGGTTTACAAAGACAAAATACCTGTTGTAACACTATGTTGACAGAGACACCACAATGACATGACTAGATATTGAGTATAAGGTGCTTCAAGATAATTGGAGATCATTGGACTTTTTTTCTCAAACAGTGAATATTATAATTATTGAAGTCAGTGGATAACATCATAACAGTGAAAAACCTTAGGACTGTGATGTATTGGATAATTTGTGATCAAGAATGTAGCATCAATCAGCGAGAACAGTGTTAAGCACCGTAGACATGATAAAGCAGATAAAAAGGTCAAGTCAGAATTTTTTACAGATTTTTGAAACAGTGCCATTACAAGGAATAGCATGAAGGGAGAATTACAAGATGTCAATAAGGTGAGAGTCAAAACAATGTTTGAACAGAGTTAGTGCATGTTTGACAGGCATATGGAATAAGAAGTTAAAGTACAGCTATGAGAGTATGTAGAACATAAGACATTTGGAAAATCAAAAGCAGGAAACAGTGCTATGACAGGTATTCAAGGCCTGATAGTAGTTAGATCAAAAACAGTGGTCAATCATAGTTCAAAACAGAGATTAGGATTGCATTGAAGTCAAAACAGTGATATGGAATGATCTAAAAAACGTGATAAACATAGGTCATAAGATCATGAGAACATGTAGGGCAATGACAGAGAAGGCATAAGATAATAGACAGAAATAGCTAGTATGATCAGCCCATCATGAGTGGAAACATGCATATGATTACCATTCTAGTGCAGTGAAGTTATAAGGGGAGATGATTATGTCATAAAGAACAAAGGAGGTGTAGCTAAATGTCATAATGGACATCAAAGAGTTGCTAAACAGTCCATATAGGGCAGGGGAACATCACTGAAATAGAAGTGTTGTTACTCTGTCATAAGGGCACATGTTGTAGGCTCTGTCTTTACAGATAAACTCACTGTCTCAAGGATGCCAAGGAGCAGAGATACAAAATAATTGTAATGATGTTAGTGGTTCAAAGAGAGGGTTACACTATTATCAAATTGCAGAGAACAATACTTTGACTGTTAGTACAAGTGTCTGATCCATTAAAAACTTGGAGAAGCTGTAAAGGATCCTCTGAATACTCTAATATTAGTGAGATCAAAGAAGCAGGTGGAGGAGTTAAATATGGAATTGAAGTCATCAAATGAAGAGAAGCTAAAAATGAAGCTTCACCACATGAAGATTAAGTTCTAAGTTATTTTAAGTCTTGACTAGAGAACATCTACTTTCTGCTGTAGATGAGATGATAGTTCAGTCTCGTTCCTCAAAGACTACTGTTTAGTAGATTATATTTAGGATACTTTCAATTTGGAAAATGGGAATGTAGCTGAAGCTGTTGCCACTGAATACCACTGCTGCCGTCAAAGATGATGAGTTTTTATTGTGAAGATTTAGTAGAATCTGTTGGTGTCATGGATGACTTCATTGCAAAGACTAAGCCTCTAATAAGACTTTCTTGTAGAAGATTTTGGCCTTGTACATGAACAAGTTCAACTGATGATCCCCAGCGTTGGTGCCTCCCCCCGCTAAGACTAGTCTTTTTTTGTTGTTGGTAAAGCAGTTCTTGGTCCCGATATGTGTAATCAGGAGGCTCATCATATGAGTTTCTTCTCCTGCCTTGTTAGTTTTCTGCTGCTTGCATGGTCAAGCTATACTTCTGACGCAGACCAAGGCAGGGAGGATCCAATTAAGGACAATCCAGCCTGGCAGCTTCAAAATTACACAGCAGAAAACTCAACACAACAAGATGTTTCAAATCAGTTTTCATTAACATGCCTGGCTGTAAGGCCTTCTGGGTTAGGGCCAATTACAAATAGAAACAAGTTCTTCAAGATCCACACAGATCCAATACAATCTTAGCTAGTTTAGCTCTGAAACAATCAGCAACTGATGGAAACCATAAGGCAAATCTAAACTTGACCTCGCAAGCCTCCAAGCAATCTCCTTGTCTCCAAGTGTGCAAACCACTAGCTCTGCAACTACAAACTATCAGATAGCAATCTGATCTGCAAGATCATGCAAGATCTTTTCCACAACTTCGCCAACTCCAGCTTTCAGAACCTATGATTTGACTCGTTAAGTCCTCCCAAGTCCTTCCCAAACAACTACACCAAACATCCTATAAATACTCATCATCAGCCACAAGTCCACTGGATGGAACCATTAACTCCCCCCAACAAATATTAAATTCAATACAAGTCAGCTCTCAAATAGCCTTACAAACATTTAATTCAACATGTTGACCTGTAACAACAGCTACCAACAATAAATGCACCAAGTCGGCCCAACAAATCACATAGAACTCCAGTTGGTAAACCAAAACTACCGAGCAACAATGAAACAACCGAGCATGCCAAGCATCGCCGAGCACCAGTGTCGACCGAGTACCGCAGGCATCGCCGAGTGACACTTTCACCGAGCGCCAGAGATTACCGAGTTCGTTTAGCGATCGAGCTTCCTTCAATGACCAAGACTGTCGGTCAAGGCTGCAACCGAGTAACACCGGCCAAACACACACCTCCCATGCAGATTCACCGAGTACCCTAGAATGCCCTTGCGTCAGACACCCTAGGTTTGAAAAGATGTTCATATGTGAGAAGAACATCTTCCGGGATTCAGCACATAAACCCCGAACTGGTTCTTCACATACAAGTCCTCCACCTTTTCAGTTTGCATACTCGTCCACTTCAGCTTTCTCTGTCTCTTCAAGTCATTCCTCAACAACACACAGGTCTGTCCTTCACACTGATCAACCATTCCTTTAGGATCCACCAACTCAACTCGGCTACCAATACTCAGGCTTCTCCTACCAAGCGTTGTATCCAATAAAGGCATCAGGGAAAACTTCATGTCATCCTTCTCAACAGTAAACACATTTCTGACACAGTCATACATAGCTCTACAATCATATTGCCAAGGTCTACCAAGCAATATATCACAACTATTCATCTTCACAATATCACATAACACAAGATCCTTATACTGGCCAATCTGAACATCAATAAAGCACTGTTCTCTTACTTCTAGAGCATGAACATCTTGTAACCAGCCAATCCTATAAGGACAAGGATGCTTCATTCTATTCAACCCAAGTTTCTGAACCATGTCCTCAGCAACAAGGTTATCAGTACTACCACTATCAACAATAACATCACAGAGTTTACCTCTAGACTTGCATCGGGTCCTAAACAAGTTACTCCTCTGACAAGGTTCCTCCTTTGTACCGAGCAATGTTCGCCGAAGCAACAAGTTCTCAGATTCAGGTTCATTCTTATTCACCACAGCAGTTCGTCAGTCACCAAGTTTCTTCTGTGTACACTCAAAAGAACGGTGTCCTTCCTCTCCACAGTTATAGCAAGTACCCTTAAAGATAACTCTACCTGTCTTCTTCTTTGGTTCCACAGGTTTCTATTCATCTTCTGCATCAGTCGGTTTATCCTTCACCGAGTGATCAATCTTTTCCTTCCCTCGGGGATTATTATGTTGTTTCCTCTTCAACTTATCTTCTACCTTCAGAGCATACTGATAAGCATCTTCAACCGAATCAATCTTCAGCATACCAAGCTCATCCTGAATATTGAATCTCAAACCAGACATACCGAGCTACCTTTTCCTTACCAAGCTCTCAGTGTCCAGACCGAATAGTAAGTTTGTAGAATTCCTCAGTATAATCTTCAACAGACAAATCCTTCTGTTTCAGATTCTGCAACTTCTTAAACAAGTCAAGCTCATAGTCAGAAGGTATGAACTTAGCTTTCAATTTTGTCACCATAAACCTCCACCGATTGATCTTCATTTCACCTTCATCTTCTCTATCTCTTTGTAATTCTTTCCACCAAAGAGCAGCATGTCCTTTCAACTTTGTCTGTGCTAATCTCACCCAAAGAGGATCTTCAATTTCTTCCAGCCCAAAGAAATCTTCAAGTTCACCAATCCAATCAATCAAGTTCTCGAGCTTCAAAGTACCAGAGAAAGTAGAAAGTTCCATTCGGTAACTATTACTTAATCGAGCTCCAGATCTAGGCAACCGAGCAGTTCTGTCTTCACCAGATCTATCAAAATTGTGATCACCACTAGATCCAGCAAGTTCAAAGTCTTCAGCAGCTTCCTCATAACCATCTTCAGTACCAACATTCCGAGGTACACCGGCAACAGCTCTCATGATCTCGGCGACCATGTCATTCTTCATCAACTCCATCTCAAATCTGAAATCTGATTTCACCTTCTCTGCAATCCTAGATTCCACAGTATCACAGAGGTCTGCAAGTACTCTAGGGTCCAATCTTCTCGGAGGCATCCTTAAAGATAAGAGAAACCCTCTGCAACAAACCCTACACTGACCACCTTGTGGCGATCTCCAAGCTGTATGCAAGTCAGATCTCAACCTACTACCTTGCACAACCAACTAGGGCAAGATCCACAAGTTCAATGCCACAGATCTGCAACTCAGATCATACGATCTATTCACCAACAAGATCAACTTCGCAAGATCAGCCTTGCTAGGTCAACCTTCGCTCCACAAGATCAACTCTCGCTCTGATACCACCTGACATAGACCAAGGCAGGGAGGATCCAATTAAGGACAATCCAGCCTTGCAGCTTCAGAATTACATAGCGGAAAACTCAACACAACAAGATGTTTCAAATCAATTTTCATTAAAATGCCCCGCTGTAAGGCCTTCAGGGTTAGGGCCAATTACAAACAGAAACAAGTTTTTCAAAATCCACACAAATCCAATACAATCTTATCTAGTTCAGCTCTGAAACAATCAGCAATTGATGGAAACCCTAAGGCAGATCTAAACTTGAGCTCGCAAGCCTCCAAGCAATCTCCTTGTCTCCAAGTGTGCAAACCACTAGCTCTGCAACTACCAACTATCAGATAGCAATCTGATCTGCAAGATCATGCAAGATCTTTTCCTCAACTTCGCCAACTCCAGCTTTTAGAACCTCTAATCTGACTCGCTAAGTCCTCCCAAGTCCTTCCCAAACAACTATCCCAAACATCCTATAAATACTCATCATCAGCCACAAGTCAGCTGGATGAAACCATTAACTCCCCCCAACAAATATTAAATTCAGTACAAGTCGGCTCTCAAATAGCCTTACAAACATTTAATTCAACACGTCAGCCTGTAACAATAGCTACCATCAATAAATACACCAAGTCGGCCCAACAAATCACACAGAACTCCAGTTGGTAAGCCAGAACTACCGAGCATGCCAGGCATCGCCGAACACCAATGTCGACTGAGTACCGCAAGCATCGCCGAGTAACACTTTCACCGAGTGCCAAAGATTAGCGAGTTCCTTCAGCGACCAAGCTTCCTTCAATGACCGAGACCGTCGGTCAAGGCTGCAACCAAGTAACACCGGCCAAACACACACCTCCCATGCAGATTCACCGAGTACCCTAGAATGCCCCTGCATCAGCTTCCATCTTTTGAGGAGCCTACTATTAATGTATTTCCTTTTTGTAATACTCTTTTCTGTTAATATATTTCGCACTATATGTGTTTCCTTATATATATATATATACAGATGGATCATTAGGATTGAGGAGAAAAAGAAATTTATGCACTTCTCACTAAATAGAAAGGGGAGAGGATAGGGAATGGACAACGAAGGACAAAAGGGAACCCGGGGAAGCTTGAATAGTTACAAAAGCTCAAGCTTGAGCTTTTGTAACTATTCAAGCTACCTCGGGTTCCCTTTTGTCCTTCGCTGTCCATTCCCTTGAGCTTTTGTAACTATTCAAGCTACCTTGGGTTCCCTTTTGTCCTTCGTTGTCCATTCCCTATCCTCTCCCCTTTCTATTTAGTGAGAAGTGCATAAATTTCTTTTTCTCCTCAATCTAATGATGGACCATGAAGTATGAACTGAAACATTGATGCAAAAACCTCACATAGTGTTGCAGTCTAGGTTGGGGAATCCAATGAAGGACTGTCCGACCTTGCAGCCAAACCAATACGCAGCGGAAATACACAACAACAATAGATCTGATATAGAACAAAAATCTTTATTCATCAAATCACAGATTAAATGCAATGTGCCGGGCTGTAAGGCCTTCCCGGTTACAGCCAGATACAAAGCAAGTAACAGTCTACAAGATCTCGCAGGATCCAAATCTTTTCCACAACATTAGTATTCAGCTAGCCCAGGTCTGCAACACGCAGCACACTGGTAGGCATCTAGGAAAGATCTAAACTTGTACTCAAACTTCCAAGCAATATTCCTATTCCTAAGCTCGCAGGCTACTAACTTCCACTACCAAACATCTGATCCCTCTAAACATCTACCCAAACATCCACTTAAACACTAAATCCTAGCCACAAGTCGGCTCTACAAGATATACAAATATTAAATGCCAAAACATCAGTCGACTCTCAAATAGCCTTACAAATAAATAAACTCTCCAAGATGGCCCCAAACAGTCATCAGATCTGCATAGAAGAATGCAACACGCCAGATCTAGGTCCCTACACGTCCAACGGTCAATCCATAACACGAGGAGCGCGACCCAAATCAACGGAACCAGTCGGCAAAGCTGAACCATCCAAACAAACCAAGTCGGTAAGCAAGAACACCGAGCAACAGAGAAATAACCGAGCGCCCGAAACCAACCACGCCAAGCATGACCAAGCAACACAGCTATCACCGAGCACCAGGAGGAACCGACGCTTTCAGTTACCGAGTGTTCTTCAGAGATCGAGCACCCCAGTAACCACAGAAACCGAGCAACCAGTCTCCCAAACCGAGCAAGTACTCCACCTACACAGATCAAAACTAACAATCTACCTTCAAAGACAAACATATTTTTGGTCGATACAGGATTGCCAAGAATCCTAGGATGCTCCTACATCACATAGTTACATCCAAAGGTATTTGTGATCACTAATAAACTAAGTTGCTGAATTGGGTATGGATACAGGTACCGGTACGTGGATGTGGTACGCAAATTTGAAGGGGTTGGGTACGTTTAGATACATCCGTACAAAAATGTATGTATAAATCGTAAATATATACATATTTGCAGCCTAAAAACAAGAATTAAGAAAATAGTATACTTATAATATTAATTATTTCATATACAATTTAATAAATTAATGTTATAACTAGAAATAACAAATATAAATTAAACAATTATATATTAAATAATGTTACTATTAGAATATATAATAATTTGAATTGAAAATAAATAAATGCAACATTAAAAATTAATTACTAAGATTCCATAGGGATTCCAAGAAGTACCTGATTCCGGTACGTACCATGCTCGGAATCGGCGGTTAAACTAGACGATTCAGCAACTTAGCTAATAAATAATATGGACCATAGAAATATTATGTCTAACATGAACAAAGGTCTCCTCTGTGGACACAGTTCACAATTTCGGTTACAGAAATTTACAAGAAGGATTTTTGCAGTCCAATTAGTTATTAAATTTAACTTGAAATGGTTTGTAAATACCTATGTAGTAGTGTTAATCTAAGTATTAGTGAGAATGCTCAAAATATTCCTGATTAGGAAACAAAAGTAGGACATGGCAATTAATGAGTTACAGGAGAAAAATGTATGAACAAGATGGATTCCTGCTACAGATTTCCCTGAAATGACAAGTTATAAGAATGTCTGAAACAATCTTGAGATAGGCTCCTATGGTTAGTACCTTATCTTTGTAAACGGTATTGTCTTTGTACACCACAGATGGATTGTCTTTGTGCCTTTTAATGCCTTCTTTCATTAATTCATCATCGATGGACCCATAAGTCCATTCTTTTATTTTCCTAATGGGCTAGACAAATCATTTTCATAAGGGCCCATGATTTGGGAATATAGGCACAATAACAAATCAAATAATATTTAATTTTTAGCATCTCTAAATGTGGGGTGTTGATTTCCATCAAGGAAGGTTATGGCACTCTCTTATGACATAGTCCATGATGGAGCATTATGAGAGAGTTATAAGTATTTTTAGTTTTATGATGAGCAAACTGGGGGTGCTAATTTATAGGTCAAATCTTGGCTTTAATAGCATTCGCTATTCTGAGAATGAAGACAGCTCATGGGGGCGTTATGATTTGAGCCCTCTTTTGTGCTATAAATTGAGGTGTTTGGCCATTAGGATAGACTATTCATTCTCATATTTTACTTGGCATAGTGCTCAGCTGTTGATTTAAGGATGAAAACCCCTGAGTCTAGAAATCAAAACACCAAAACCTAATGGTTCCCTGTGGCAATCTCATCCATGAATTACACTTGTATTGAAGGTATTCTCTTTTCTTTCAGCAAGTTTATTTGTGGACTGTGTTGGCATTATGCATAGTTGTCATCACTGGCAAACATCGAACACACCAGTCATAATGTTAGAGCAGCAGTGGTGAACCGGTAGTTGTCACAGTTGACAAACATCAAACTTGCTAAGTAACAAGTGTAAATGGACCGGTTACTTGAAGGGAACCCGGTCACGACAATCCCAGTCTTGTCTAACCAGTCTAGTAGAGAACTAAAGAAGGTAGATAAATCAACCGACAGTACACCGGTTTCCATGCAATAGTATTAGACCTACCAGTATGTGCTTTTATGATTTCCAACTGTCTCATATATGCAATCCGGTTTTAACAAGATACATTTGACAACTGTAGTTTTGCATGCAATCTTTTTGGCATGCCTTCCAGAACAGTGGCATTTTGGAGGACTTGTAGCTTGGCGCCATAATTCGAATTTGAATTGTGAGGATCATTATACATACGGGTCATTGTGCATAAGTTTGTTGAAGTTGGAGCAATCAAGCGCGCAGAGAAAAGCAAAATAGCAGAGCAGAAGACCAGAGTCTTCTGAGAAAGGATACAGTCACCAAGAGTGAACAACAAAGATTGACATGCCAAGATAAGCAAGGAATTGAACAGGTATGATCTGAATGATAGATTACGTGTCTAAAGAAGATCGTCTTTCTTATTGTTTGAAGTTCGAGAAAATCCCTTTATCAAGGTGAACCCTAACAGGTTCCTTTGTATAAATCCCTTAACCGAGTGACATCTTGATTGATGTTCTTAAGTCCTCTGGCGAGGCGACTCCTAACAGGGTTAAGATCTTAACTAATCTATGTTAAATCCCTTCACAGGGTAGCACTCTAACAAGTGTTGTTGTAAGCCTTTAACAGGGCAACTTTATTACTGCAGTAGTGAAGATTGTGGGTTTTGTCCCACAATGGTTTTCTCCCTCTAACTGAGGGTTTCCACATATAAATCATGTGATTTTTGTTTAAGTTAAACATACATTACATTTTCATTATCACACAGTAGCTGTATTCTGTTTCATAGGATAAAATATTAAATAAGTTGATTTGACTGATTCACCCCCCCTCTCAATCACCAGTTAGGATTAACAATTGGTATTAGAGCTAGGTCCTCAAGAAAAGAAGGTTAAAATATTGAGTAATGATCATGGAGGGTTACCGATATTAGAAGCAGTTAGAGGAAGCAATTGAAAGGATTGCTTCACTTGAAGACAAACTGAGAAGATCTCTTACAAAGAGAAAAGAACTAGCTTTGTAGCTGAGTGAAAGCCAAGACACGATAGATGAACTGTCTGAACAGAGTAGTTTAGATGAAGTTGAGGAAACAGTTTCTGAACTCATGGAGAAAAACCAGAAACTGACCGATCAAGTCTCTAATCTGAAAAGAGAACAGGAAGGTCATGCACTGAGAATGACAGAACTTGTCGAAGCAAGTAGAAAAGATGAGGATGAGAAAAAGAGTGCTAAAGAAGCACTATAGACTACTGAGATAGCAAGGAACTTAGTTAAAGATGCTCTAAGAGAGAGCGATGCACTCATACTACAACTACAAGCAGATATGCAGGGTATAACTCAAGAGAATGCCATCATGCATGAACACTTGCATGATAAGTAAGAAGCAAGTAGAGAAATGGTTGTTGAAGTTGAAAAACTAAAGATGTTAAAAACTGTTGAAGAGAGAAATGAAAATATCAGAAAATACAATGAGAGTTCTGAGAAGTTGGATGAGCAACTGAAAGCTCATAGAAGGCACAAAGACACCACAGGATTTGGTTACAACGGCCAAGGCACCAAAGAAACGGGTGAGTCCTCAAACCTCAAAGGAATCGAGGAGGACAAGAAGAAACCAACCGGAGATAAAGGTAAGAGACTCTCCAAACCATCTTGCAAACATTGTGGCAAACCGGGTCATAAGTCTAATGATTGCAGGAATGCATCGGTGAAACCTTTCACCGCCAACAATTACTGTAATCACTGTTATAAGTATGGACATAGGGCCTTTGAATGCAGGTCACGATCCAACAGTGTGTCCAGTGGCAGCAGAAGAAGCTTCAAAGGCTATTGCTATGCATGCAATAAATTTGGACATAAGGCGGAAGAGTGTAGGTCTACAACCATGGCATTCAAATCTCCACCGAGACCGGTAATCCATAACAGGAATGCAAACTGGGGCACGTGTGCTACGTGTGGACAATCAAGGCATAGAGCTACTGAGTGTCGTTCACCCATGGACAAAGGAAAAAGAGAAAATCCGTGGAGAGGAACCGAGATGACTTGTTACAATTGTAACAAGATTGGGCATCTGGCCAAAAAGTGCGGAAACCAGTCAATGAACAAAGGTAAAGGACAAGTAAAACCAGTCAAGAGGAATGCGACTCCCAAACAAAAGGAAAACATAGCTGAAGAGACCAAGAAAGAAATGAAGAAGATATGGTCCAAAAAGGGAGAAAAGAGCTCTGAAGGAGAAAGATCAGAGACTAAGTCATCATCTACTGATGATGATATTTCTTTATCAAATTAAGCCATCAGGGTTTAAGGGGGAACAGGTAGAAATGCTATTGTCCCCAGATTGACTAGTGAGATTTATTCTTACTAAATGGAAGTTATTACTGAGAAGCACTCACAGATCTAAGACCAAAGAAGCAATCAAAAGAGTATGTAGTATGCTCTGGTTAATTACCTTCTCGGTGATAAGCTAATGTAACACGATTGAAGTATCAACTGAGGTTGTTGCAGTAAAACAAGTAAAGAAGGATTAATGATGAATCAATCGACAAAGGACAAGTTAGGTAAGGCTCATTAATGCGATAATCGTTAACAAAATGTTACCGTTTGCTAATTAACGTTGGAGCCCGAGGATATAAAAAGGAAAGTGCATTGCTCATTTCCTTTTACTTTACATTTTGTGTGAAAAATTTTTCAAGGATTGAGTAATCTATCTATTTGTGTTCGTGATCTCCGTTTTCAAATCCCGCGAATTCAACAGAGTTTGTTTGTGTTCTCATACCAACAAAATGGCATCATCGGCATCAGTTTCAACCCTCATTGATATCGATTAGCAAGATCGAACTGAATACGATGTGATGCAAGTGCAGCACAGGACAAATGATTTGGGTGGAGCCCTTTCATCTATTCCAGACGGTGTGCTTATAATTGAAGACATAATTGCCTTCATTCACTGCAAGCAAGAGGAGTTGGGTGAAACATTCATTCAGAGCGACTTTCTAGGGCTCTGCAAGGACGGGAAGCTGAAGGGAAATTATGCACAACGGGAAGCGGTTGGATTGACAAATGGGGTTAAATACCCTACCGTGTTTCAACCTGACTAGATTCAAATGGTACTCAGTTGAGTACACGATCCAGGTATGTGGTTGGCAAAGGGTGTTGTCACACCAATCACAAAGGAAGACCTGAGTACCCTATCCAGCAATGAAATCACCCGACTCACAAAGTCGAGATATGACAGTTGCATGATGACTATCACAGATATTGAAGATGAAGGTGTTCGATTCGCTGTTGCGGTGTTCGGTTATAAAATCTATCAATCAAGTTGTCTCAATAGCATACCCGGAGGAGCCATTCATGCAGCTCATAGAATCATGCACGACAATGCCACATACAACCTATGTGCTACGTTGAGAAGCCAATTTTTTGAGAACATGAAGAAGCTCAAAGTGGTAAAGAAGAAATTCTTGAAGTATGGATTGCTAATGGTATGTCTCTTCTTCTATTATCAAAAGTTCTTTCTAGGTGTGGGAAATGTCTGTAATGTTCCCGACCACCGTTCACAAGAAGCACTATACCTACCCAAACGCAACCTGGACACAACTCAGTCCAAACCGTACAGAGAGGAACTGGGAGTAGGAAGATCGTATGGTAGAAGATCGTGCGCAATTGTTGCAGACCGTACGAAGGTGTTGCAGGTCGTACGGTGTCAAGGAAGAAGACCGTACGGGGTTGTTGAGGACCGTACGGAGGTGCTGGAGGTCGTACGGAATTGCCAAGGAGGTTGTACGGTTATGCCAAGAGGTCGTACGGAGTTGCTAGGAGGTTCTACGGAGTTGCCAAGAAGGCTATACGGTTATGCCAAGAGGCCATACGAAGCTGCCAAGAGGTTGTACAGAGTTGCCATGAAGGTCGTACGGTTATGCTAGGAGGCTGTACGGAGCTGCCAAGAAGGTCGTACAGTTATGCCAAGAGGTCGTACGAAGTTGCTAGGAGGTCGTATGGAGTTGCCAGGAAGGCCATACGGTTATGCCAGGAGGCCATACAAAGCTGCCAAGAGGCCATACGGAGTTGCCAGAATTAAATGATTATTGCAAACACAGAACAATACACAAGTCAAATAGAGTTTCCAGAAGAAAACCTTATTGATCTTATTGAAGATACTTCGGATTCGCCAAACCCGATACAGTAGAATAACATAATAGGGTGAGGGTTGAATCCCACTGAAACTGTAAATACCAAATAGGGAGGGTATCTCACCTCCGAAATGGAAGCCAACAAAATCCCAAACAGAATTTGCAAATAAAAATAAAATATCAAATCTCAACATACTAATTTCATCCTACACACTGAGCATAAATACATGTTGGGAAAACTCCCGAGCGTGCACAAATAGTGATGCAGGGCAGACCATGGAGGATCCAATAATGGACAATCCAAGTCTACACTAGCAGTAACAACAACAACAACCACAGCGGAATACACAATATAATGCTTCAAAATAGAATTTCATTCAACATGCCCGACTGTAAGGCCTTCCGAGTTAGGGCCAAATACAATCACTTACAAAAGTAATTCTGCAATCTCCTAGCTAGTCCAGCTCTGAAACACATCAGCAACTAATGGAAACCCTAAGGTAGATCTAAACTTGAGCTCACAAGCCTCCAAGCAATCTCCTTGTCTCCAAGCATGCAAACCACCAGCTCTGCTATTACAATTATCACATAAACAATCTGATCTTCAAGATCTCGCAGGATCCAATTGTTATCCTTCTCCTTCACTGACTCTCCCTCTCTCAACATCTACCCAAACACTCCTTAAATACATTTCCTCAACCACAAGTCGGCTGGAAGAAACAATTAACTCCTAAGCCAAGTCGGCTGCTATTACAAACAAATATTAAATGCAACAATAGTCGGCTCACAAATAGCCTTACAAACAATTAATTCTCCATGTCGGCCTCTAGATCCACATAGGAGAATACAACACAAGCTACCAACATTAAATACACCAAGTCGGCTAACCAAAACTCCAAGAACTCCAGTCGGTAAACCAAAACTACCGAGCACCAGTAAAACAACCGAGCACGCCAGGCATCACCAAGCAAGTATGTCGATCGAGCACCTCAAGCATCGTCGAGTACATGTTCCATCGAGCGCCAGAGGTTTTACCGAGTTCCTTTAGCGACCTAGCCTCTTCAATAACCGAGAGCGTCGGTTAAAGCTGCAACCGAGCAACACAGAACCACTTCAACACACCACCATGCAGACTTGTCGATTACTGTAAAGAGCCTACCTGGCTCTTTGCTGAAGATAATATTTATTTCTGGATTTGCTTACAAGTTTGTTTTGTTTCGATAATATTTGACCTTTTGAATTTCTCCACAATTGAAAAATAATAAATAATAACTTATTCTAACTTCAGAACTTCACCAGAAAAGACCAAATTTATTAATTTGCAAATTGTCTAATCAACTTTTCAATAAATAAATACAAATTGGCACCTTTATCATGAAAGGTGGAAAGCTGGAAATGTTTCTCAGCCAATGAGAAATGGTACGCAGCCACTATAAAGCCTTGCAATCCTCAGAAAATAATTAGCAGCCTCCCAAATATAAATCGCAGTTGCCTGTAATGAAACATAGGTCTCATGAAATGCTATGCAAGCCTCTAGGAAAGGAATGTGGGCCTCTAGAATGGAGACGCAAGCCTCTAGGAAGAAAATGCAGCTCTCCAATTAAATTGAACACTTGGAGAATTTCAAATCAGATTAATAAACTCTCAATCTCTGTTGTAGTTGTTCAAATCTTCACAAACTTGGTATACCTCAACACCAAGATTTACATTCACAGATTCAGTATGAATTTCCAGAATTCAGTTTGCAAAATTCACCATCAATCAGTGATGATTCAAATTGCCAAAAGAGAGGAATCAGTCCTCAAACCCTAGCCATCTTCTTCACAACCAAATTTTATAAAATTTATAAGTCAAAAATGAATTCTTTTTTGCCCAAAGCATTGCTTTTATAATAAAAGATATCTTCTCTCACACACTTTTCACTTACAAAAGACTTTGTTTTATGTGCACATTTGAAATATAATAAACTATTATATTTCTCTTCACTTTAATGGTGAAAATGACCCTTTTATTAAAATAATGTTATTCTAACACATAGTGTCCCTGTTTTATGAGCTCGGGATTTAAAACTTCTCAACCTAGTTCCAACGAGCTATAACACTAAGATGCCCAAAATACATTCCCAATAAAAATGGCAACCTTAGCTGATTAAATTAAATAATAATCATAATTCACCCAACTTGCGAAAACAACTGAGGAAGCATCAGAATCAAAATCTGACTGCACAAGAGTGATCCTGATGGTGAAAGATGATGAATAAACCTGACGGGGTGACTTATTAAAAATAGACGTTCCCTCCAAGAATCTTTAAGTCCAAACCGGAAGCCGAAAATAAAATCTGAAAGCATCATATAACTCCTCTAAATCCTCTGAGCTTAGTAGAACCATAGGTTGACTTACTATAAATAGTAAGTCCCTCAAAAAGGGGCCAAAACCCACAACAAGGTCCTTTAATCACCAGTATTAGCCTACAAGGACCCAATGATAGGGTAAATCCACTAACTCCAATGCTAGCTCAAAATTGGGACATTACAATTACCATTGAATGCCCCTGCATCAAATAGAGCCGACAGCGACAACTACTCCTACGCCAACAAATAAAATATGGGCCCGAGATAAACTAAATTGATCAGGACCCAAATACAATAGTTTTTATTATTTATTTAATGACAGGAACATTGCAGTCCCCCCGTCCCAATAATTGCTTGTCCTCAAGCAATTTCAAGATAGGGTGTTCTAGAATCTCTTCGCCTTCCAAGGTGGCGTCTTCAACGGATAGATCCTTCCAACACACAAGAAATTCTTTGACCATGCGTGTCCTCAAAGTTTTCTCCTGACTGTCGACAATTTTCATTGGTTCCAATACTAATTTCCCTCCGTTGTCGAGTGGTGGCAGAGCTGTGGAGACCGTGACTTGTTGACCCACGGCTTTCTTCAGGCAAGAAACGTGGAAGACGTTGTGGATTCGGCTTCCCTCAAGTAGGTCCAATTCGTATGCAACTTCGCCCACTCTCCTGGTCACATGGTAGGGTCTGTAGAAGTGCGGCCTCATCTCCTTCCCGGAAGCCTTCAAAGAGGACTGTCTATATGGTTGAAGTCAGAGGTATACCAAATAATCCTCGACTTCAAAACTCATCTCGATTCGGTGCTTGTCAGCATACATTTTCTGTTGGTTCTGAGCCCATTGGAGATTTTCCTTTAGGGATCTTAAAATATCTATTCCTTCCTGCAGCCAGTCTTTGGCCTTCGGCGCGTGACTGTCAGCCAGAGCCAAGTCCAAAAATGAAGGAGGTTCAAACCCATACAAAGATTTGAAAGGTTTCATTCCAATGGACATGTGGTAGGTGGTATTGTAATAGTACCCTCCCAAATGTAGCCATTTGACCCATGCCCTCTGTTGTGCAGAAACATAGTTTATGAGGTAACCTTCCAGCCATTTGTTCACAATCTCTGTTTGTCCATCGGTATGGGGGTGATAACTGGTGCTTGGTGACAACTCCGTCCCTGCTAGTCGAAACAATTCTTTCTAGAAATTCTGACGAAGCGGCTATCTCTTGTTGACATATTTAAGTTGTCATTGGTTAAGTTAGATGCAAACATCATTCCCACCCGTAAACCGGTAGACCACTCATACTCCCTAATAGGCACCAATAGACCTAACAAAGTTTATGTACCGGTAGACCAAACAGAGTGTCTACAACCGGTCTATTAGAACATATAGGGAATTTATGAACAACTGGGTATAAGATTGATACCGGTCAACATGTCAATCTGCACCGGATTATGCCGAGCTGTCTAAGTTAAAACCAGATAATACGAAGCATCCACCGTTTAGAACTGGAGTTAGCTTTTTAACAAGAGTTAGTTTTATTTCTACACGGATGTTTCAAGGTAAATTCAAGATCATTTCGCAAAGCTTTTTTGCTACATGATTTATGGGTGAGTTTACAACTTGGCGGAACTATGAGTTGAGCTTTTATTAAGATTAATTTCTTATAAATACAGGTTATAGAACACAAAAGAAGTGTTGTTGAAGATATAGAGGAGAGATGTCTTCTGACAAAAGCTACAGTAACAGGAGGTGAAGGCAGAAAGGTTCAACAGCCAAGCAGAGTAGAAAGGGTATTAGGTATGATCTAATCAAACAGAATGTGTCATTAGAGATCATTGTTTTCATATTGGTAAAGCATATTCAAATCCCTTTAACAGGGTGAACCCTAATAGGTTCATTGTATAAATCCCTTAACCGGGTAACATCTAAATTGGTGTTTAAAGGCCTTTTGCAAGGCGACTCCTAACAGAGTCAAGATCTTAACAGGTCTTCTACCAAATCCCTTTACCAGGTAGCAATCTTACAAGTGTTTTGTAAGCTCTTAACAAGGCATCTTTATTACTGCACTAATGAAGTTGTGATCTCTGTCTCACCGTGGTTTTTTCCTTCTGACCGAGGGTTTCCACGTATATATGCTGTTGATTTTAGTATTTCTATTTCTGTTTATAAATGGTTGATTACATTATGTTTATTCTGCAGGAATCTTTATACAAGGTTTAATTGAGACAGAAATAGTATTTACTGATTCACCCCCCCCCCCCCTCTCAATAACCGGTTAGGAATAACAATTGGTATCAGAGCCACAGGTTCTCAAAGATATAAAGCTTGACCACTTGAGTAAAAGATCATGGAGGGTTACAGGTATCAAAAGTTGCTTGAGGAAGCCAATGACATCATTGCCTCTCTTGAGAATAGGCTAAGACGATCCCTTGCTAAAAGAAAGGAGCTGGCTCTCCAATTAAGTGAGAGCAATGAAATGATTGAGGAACTCTCTGGGAAAAGTGGATCAGATGAAGTTGAGGAGACAGTCTCTGAGCTTATGGAGAAGAACCAAATCCTAACCAATCAGATCTCCAACCTGAAAAAGGAGCAGGAAGATAATGCCCTAAGGATGACTGAATTAATTGAGAAAAAGAGGAAAGCTAAAGATGAAAGAAACACTGCAGTGAAATCACTAACAGCCTCTGAGAGAGCAAGAAATCTGGCAGAAGAAGTAGTAAGAGAAAGTGATCTTGTCGTTCTGCAACTTCAAGAAGACATGCAGATAGTCACTCTAGAAAATGCCTACATGCACAAGAATTGGCATGATAAAGATGATGCATGCAAGAGGCTGGCAATTGAGTTGTATCAACTAAAGGAACAAATGAAAGCTCTCGAAGAAAGAAATGAAACACTCAAAAGATACACTGAAAGCTCAGTAAAGCTTGATGAGCAACTAAAGGTTCAAAGAAAGCACAAAGATCCCACAGGACTTGGGTTCACCGGTCAAAACACCAAGGAAACCGGTGAGTCATTTGAAGTCAAGAAAAGCAAGAAGGAAAAGAAGAAACCGCTGGAACAAAAGGGTAAAAGACCTTCAACACTTCTTGCAATCACTGTGGAAAACCGGGCCATAAAACAAGTAACTGCAGAAATGCACCAGTAAAGCCAACTAACAGTTACTGCAAAAACTGTTACAAGTATGGCCACAAGACTTCTAAAAGTAGGTCTCGTCCCAATAGTGTGTCCAATGGAAGGAGGGGAAGCTTCAAAGGCTATTGCTACGCATGCAACAAGCTTGGACACAAGGCTAATAAATGCAGATCCAAAACAATGGTATTCAAATCCCCACCGAGACTGATATTCCCAAAGAGGAATAAGAACCGGAGCACAACTAATTGTGCTAACTATTGTATGCATAGCAATAATGACTCTTGGTGTAATTCACCTAACAAGAAAAGAGTAAATCCATGGAAAGCAACCGAGATAGTATGTTACACCTGCAACAAAGTTGGGCATCTGGCCAAAGATTGTAGGAACCGTCCAGTGAACAAAAGAAGAGGATCGGTCAAACCGGTGAAGAATACTTTGTCTCCCAATCAAAAGGACAAGGGAAAAGAGACCAAGAAAGAAGTCAAGAAGATTTGGTTCAAGAAGGAATCAAAGAGCTCCACTGAGGAGAAGACAGAGAGAAGATCATCATCTGTTGATGGTGATATCTCTTCAGCAAACTGAGCCTAAAAGGCTTAGAGGGAACCGGTAGCCCGTCCATTGTTTCTGATAAAACTAGTGAGCAATAAACTCACTAAGTCTGTAAGTAAAACTGGAAGAGGTTACCAGTCCATCATTTGAACCAGACAGGTGAGTATTGATCAACCGAGGTTTGTTCAACAGGTAAAAGTCTGAATACCGTTTGGTGAAAAAGGAAAGGAAGATTAGGTAAGGTAATTAATGTTGTAGCCGTTAACCAATAGTCACCATTTGGTAATTACCGTTAGATCATAAATCTATATAAAGGAAGAAGGATTACTCATTTCATTTTACTTTGCGATTTGTGATTTATAATTTCTTATGCTTGAGTAATATTCTCGTGCTTCGATCATCGATAAGTTATTTCTGTAACACCGATCAAGCAATTTTCTATGTTAACCGGTTGATAGCAATGGCATCATCGTCATTTGTCGCTAAGTTGATCCAAGGAAATCAATTCGACCGACCTGTCTACGATATCATGGCAGTTCAGAACAGGGAAAACGACATGTCTGGTGCACTGTCATCTGTGCCAGATGGAGTTCTAATGACTGAAGATGTCACCGCTTTCATACATGCAAAACAAGAAGAATTGGGTGAAACTTTCATCCAAAGTGAGTACCTCCCGCTGTGCACAGACGAAAAGCTTCAGGACAAATACGCGAAGCTGGTATCTTCAGGGCTGATAAACGGAGTTTGTTACCCAACCGTGTTTCGACCGGATTGGATACGACTGGTTCTCAGTCACATGCATGAGCCTGGTTTCTGGCTTGCTAAAGACGCATCCACTCCAATCACCAAGGAGGACCTACATAGAGTGACCGGGTATAGCGACAAAGGGGAAGCCCTCACCCTAAGAACAATTTCGAATGTCGTAGTCGCTAAATTGACCAAATCAAAATCTGACAGTCGGCTAATGATCGTCAATGATATTGAAGATGAGGGAGTTCGGTTCGCATTTGCAGTGATAGGTTATAAAATCTATCAATCAAGCAACCTGAATAGTGTGCCGGGAGGAGCAATTCATGCCGCTCACTAGATCATGCACGACAACACGTAGTATGATCTTTGCACAATGCTTCGAGGACAGATTTTTTAGAATCTGAAGAAGCTTGGTATTGTGAAGAAAAAGTTCCTAAAATATGGAACCCTTCTGGTATGCTTGTTCCTTTATTATTCTAACTTCTTTCCGGGAATAGGTAAGGTGACATGGGGAACCGATCAACCAGTCATGATTTAGATCAATGATATGGCCAACCAACTGGGAAACCCGTTCAGTAAAGTCATGAATGACTACTTTGAGGCATTCCAGCTAAGGATGCACACCAGGGAAAGGGTTCCCTCAACTATTGTTGACTCCTACAAAGACGAGGTGTGTTTCCTAGTCTCCACCGATCACTGCATCATTCAGACAGTAGAACCGCGAACTGGGTATGCTCCTGAACTAGGGTATGAGATCTCTGCAAAAAAAGCTAAGGCATATGCAGATGCCCTACAAGATAGTGATCTAGATCTATCAGCGTACCGATTTGGGACCTATGAGGAGATAATGGAAAATCTAAAGAAGTCCTCAATGAAAGAACCAAAGAAGGTATATGTGAAGAGGACTCCTACACCGAAGAAGAAACCTGCAGCAGATCAACCCAAAGTTCAAAAGAAGAGAGCAAAAGAAGCACCCAACACTCTAGGGGAAGAAACTGAAGAAACAGAGACTGAAGACACCATTCCTCTTTTGCGAAAGAAGAAATCTGCTAAACCAGTGAAGGAGGATGCACTGAGAGGAAGAAAACCTACAATTGATGAATTTGTGACAGGGTTAAAGAATTCATGAGGTATGGCATCAGTTGGAAGGCGATACAGTCTTTCCACAGAAGAAGACAGGAGGAAAATAGAAGCGGTAGTCTATTGCATTCATAAGTTCAATCTAACTCCAATTGAACTTCATAAAACATTATCTGACGATCTTCAAGAAATTATTGAAGCAAGATGGAAAGCTTCAATGGAAAGAGAAAAGGAGCTAAGGATTAGGGCTCTGCTTGAAGTTCAGAATCACTTAACTCTGGACGAGGCAACTCACCAAGCAGAATTGCACAAGCAAAATTTCCTAATAAGAAAAAGGATAAGTCAAATGCTTGTTGGAGAAGTTGACAAGGTTCACAAGGAAGGTATGGCAACATGGACAAAACTTCTTCAGACCCAACAACGGGCAGAAGAAGCATGCCAAAAGAACACTGAGGCACCGATCAAAGATACCGATAAAGGAAAGGGAATTCTGGGAGCTGAGGCTCAAGTCAAAGCAAAGGTATCAACTGAACCGGTCATCGTCAATATCACTGATGACAAAGGTGGCGATCTAGCTCCACCAACCATACTAGTTTCTCCAGAAAAAGGTAAGGCTCGTACAATGACTGTAAATGATATTGTAGATGAAGTCATGGATTTTGGTGAAGTAGCCAATGCGGCTAAATGGTTTAGTGTGTTAGGAGAGGAAGATAAACAAGCAGTAATAGTGGCTTTGTTGGAAACCTTCTTAGATTTCAACAAAAGTCCAAGAGACTATAGGTCTAAATTTCCTCCTGAACTGAATACTAGACTTATGAATAAGTGGAGAACCAGTCTAGGCTCCAACACTAAAATTATTAAGGAGACATTATCACTAGTACAACCTGGTCCCAGTGAAGATACTATTAAACTTCTGATGGAAGAAGTATCAATGAATTTGGATACTAGAAATAGGGTTGCCAAGATAGTAAACGGTTATGAAAAGGAAGTTTGTCAAGACACACTAGACTTTTGGCAACAATATGACTTTAGTGTTCTCAAGACAACAGGTCCACAGGAAGAACCTGAGATAGTACAAGAACCATCGCTTCAATTCACTACTCGTGAAGAACCATCAACTGATGAGCAGGAAGTTCCAAAGGAACAGTTCACATCTAGTGAACAGGTGAATCTGGGAGAACAAGTTCTACCAGAGGAACAAATACTGGGAGAGTCATCAGTCAAGATGACTACTGACAATACAACAGGAGATGAAGAATTGCTATGGGTGAGCTACATACAGCTGAGGAGCAGCACACAGAGCCACAACCGGAATAGCAAGTTCCACCGGAAGAGGAAGTCTACCCGGAGGAAGAAGTGCAACCAGAGCAAGAAAAGAATCAGAAGGAACCAGTCGATGTTCCAAGCTCATCCTCATCTAAGAGGAAGCTAACCTTTGAAACTGAGTCAGAAGCCAAGAAAAGAAAAGTTAGCAACACTGTGGTTGACATAAGCAAGATGTCAACTAGACAACTTAAGGAGCTCACTAAGAGGAAGCAGGACATGGTCCTCACTAGTGTCAGAAACATCTTGTACAACTTTGTACCGGATGCAGTTATTGATGAAGAACCTGTGATTGATCAATTGGAGATTCTGGCACAAGCAATCAGACAAGATGTCATCGATCCAGAAACAGTGGCCATTGATCATTATGAGAAGAGAATAGAAACTCTCCATAAATAGGTTGAAGAAATAAAAGTTACAGTATCTACCAACAAAAAGCTACTTCATCAACAAATACAAGTTGCAGGTAGTTTAATGACAAGAACTTCCAATTTTGATGACTTTGTTCAAGATATCACTGAAAAGTCATCTAAAACTTCAGAAGATATAAGAGTTCTTTCTTCTCAATTTGATAAAAGAACTCCTCTACAACAGAGTACAGCAGACAGATGACCAGTCTTTCTCTCATTTTGAGAAAAGCTTTCGAAGAGAAGACAAAGAGAATCCAAGATCTCATTGGATTCCAATTATTTATGGCCCCAACTTTTGATCTAATGCAATGCACTGCAACAGAGGCTGAAAATCTGATCAAGGAACCAGACTGCAAAATTGTAGAAGATATGGAGAATATAATTGTATTGCTGCAAGCAACACAGAAAAATCTGGAACATGTCACCGGTCAGTGGAGTCCTTTTCTACATACAGCAAAGAAATTGTATAAGGATATATTCACAAAACTACAGATATAAACAATGGAATATCTACCCTTTGTCCTATGGAGACAAAAAGGGGAAGATGATCAGACCGACGAAGAAGATCAGACGGATCAGAATATCTTCAGGACGGACTGGAAGAAGGTGAGAAGGCAAAGGTCAGAATACAGAGTAGATTCAGCTACAGAGCATAAGCACTTGCACAGGGGAAGTCTACATGACAGGGAATTAAAATGATGTTTTACCACCAATGCCAAAGGGGAAGATTCTTGACATATTTAAGTTGGCATTGGTTAAGTTAGATGCAAACATCATTCCCACTGGTAGACCTCTCATACTCCCTAATAGGCACCAGTAGACCTAACAAAGTATATGTACTGGTAGACCAAACAGAGTGTCTACAACCAGTCTGTTCGAACATACAGGGAATGTATGAACAACTGGGTATAAGATTGATACCGGTCGACAGCATGTCAATCTGCACCGGATTATGCGGAGTTGTCTGAGTTAAAACCGGATAATACGGAGCATCCACCATTTAGAACTGGAGTTAGCTTTTCAACAGGAGTTAGTTTTAATTCTACACGGATGTTTCAAGGTAATCTCAAGATCATTTCGCAAAGTTTTTTTGCTACATGATTTATGGGTGAGTTTACAGCTTGGCGGAACTATGAGTTGAGCTTTTATTAAGATTAATTTCTTATAGATACAGGTTATAGGACACAAAAGAAGTTTTGTTGAACATACAAAGTAGGAGAGAGATCTTCTAAGAAAAGCTACGGTCACAGGAGGTGAAGGGTAGAAAGGTTCAACAGCCAAGCAGAGCAGAAAAGGTATCAGGTATGATCTAATCAGACGAAATGTGTCATTAGAGATCATTGCTTTCATATTGGTAAAGCATATTCAAATCCCTTTAACAGGGTGAACCCTAATAGGTTCGTTGTATAAATCCCTTAACCGGGTAACATCTTAATCGGTGTTTAAAGTCTTTTGGCGAGGTGACTCCTAACAGAGTGAAGATCTTAACAGGTCTTCTACCAAATTCCTTTACCAGGTAGCACTCTTACAAGTGCTTTGTTAGCTCTTAACAGGGCATCTTTATTACTGCAATAGTGAAGTTGTGAGCTCTGTCTCACCGTGGTTTTTTCCTTCTAACCGAGGGTTTCCACGTATTATGCTATGTTGATCTGAGTATTTCTATTTATGTTTATGAATGGTTGATTACATTCTATTTATTCTGTAAGAATCTTTATACAAGGTTAAATTCAAATAGAAATAGTATTTACTGATTCACCCCCCCCCCTCTCAGTAACCAGTTAGGAATAACATCTCTGTCGCTGACTATGTTTTGAGCGAGTTCGTGCAAGCTGAACACCTCCCGGAAGAATAAGCCTGCCACCTGTGAGGCCGAAAACTCTACTGAAACAGCAAAGAAATGTGCATACTTGGTTAATCTATCAACCACCACAAAGATGCAGTCCTTCCCCTGCGCCTTAGGGAGCTCAGAGATGAAATCCGTTGAGATGCTATCCCACTTTTTCTCCGGAATTGGTAATGGTTGAAGTAAACCTACCGGCAAAGTGTGTTCGGATTTATTTTGTTGACAGGTAGAGCATTCCTCGATGTACTGTAATGTATCATTCTTTAGGCCCTTCCATGAAAACCTTTCCCTGATCTGTCTGTAGGTCTTCAAGTATCCTTGATGCCCGGCTAGAGGTGAGTCGTACATCTCTTTCAAGATTTTCCTCTTCAATTTGGATTTAGGTACCAGATAAATTCTGCCTTTGTAGAAAATAATATCATCAACCACCTTATACCTGTCGTCCTGTACTTCTTTGTCTAAAAGTTGGCATGCGAAAGTGTTCTTGGAGTATTCGACCAACAAATGTGCCCTCAAATCCATTGATATCTGATATAAGGAACATATGGCCGACTTTCTTGACAAAGCATCAGCCACTACATTATTTTTTCCTTTTACATACTCAATGTCAATGTCCAAAGCATGTACTTTACTTACCCATTTCTGTTGTCGCTCATTCAATTCCTATTGTTCCAGAAAATGTCTAAGGTTGTTGTGATCTGTACGAACGACGAACTTGGCTCCAACGAGGTACTGCCGAAATTTTGTCAAGGCATGCATGATAGCGAGCATTTATTTGTCATATATGGAATACAACATTTCGGCCCCTGAGAGCTTCTGACTTTCGAAAGCAATTGGGTGGCGGTCCTGCATCAACACGACCCCAATACCCTCTCCGAAGGCGTCGCACTCCATGATGAAAGGCCGAGTGAAATCTAGTAGTGCAAGAACCAAGCAAGAACTCATAGTCTTCTTGAGTTTTTCAAACGTCTGATGTGCCCTTTCACTCCATTGGAAAGACCCCTTCTTTGTCAGATCAGTGAGTGGCGCGCTGAACTGTGAGAACCCCTTCATGAACCATCTATAGTAACTACACAACCCAAAGAATCCAAGTAGTTCCGAAAGAGTTTTTGGAGGTGGCCAATCCAAGATAGCCTGAATCTTCTCTTGATGTACTTGAACTCCTCGGCTACTGACAATGTGCCCTAAATATAATATCTCTGTCATCCCGAATTCACATTTGGATCTTTTGGCGAACAAAAGTTGTGACTTCATAATCCCAAGCACTTCTTCCAAATGCCTTAAGTGCTCCTCCCATGTCTTGTCGTAGATCAGTATATCATCAAAGAATACAACCAAGAACTTGCGCATCTGTTTGTTAAAAATGTGATTCATGCAAGATTGGAATGTAGCTGCCGCATTGGTCAATCTGAACAGCATAACCAAAAATTCGTAATGGCCATAATGGCAACAAAATGTTGTTTTCTCCACATCCTATTCCCTCATGCGGATTTGGTGATACCCCAAACGGAGGTCTATTTTGGAGAAATAGACGGCGTCGTGTAACTCATCTAGCAATTCATCGATCCTGGGAATTGGATACATGTTCTTGATGGTCTTTTTGTTCAACGCGCGGTTGTCTACACACATTCGCAACATTCCATCCTTTTTAACCAGTACTACCGATGATGCAAAAGGACTGGAACTGGGCATGATCCAACCTTTGTCAAGAAGTTCATGTATTGTTTTTTTCAATCTCATCTTTTAGCCTCTTAGGGTGGCGGTATGGCACAATGATAACCAGTTTGGTGCAAGTCTCCATCAGATTGGTGCGTTCAAACCCCCGGTGTGGTGGTATGCCTGGTGGTATGTCGGCGAAGACTTGGTGATGTCTATCGAAAATCATTTGAATCTCTTCATCCTGGTGATCAGTTCTTTGTCCCTGTATAGGTTCTGTCAAGGAAAAACAATGTGTGACCCAAACCACGTCGTCGTGTCTAAAGATTGCTTCCATCCGTCAGGCTGAAACTTCCTTCCGTCCTCCATTTGACATCCCCCTAACCACAATCTTTTTGTCGTTCACCTCGAAGGAGAACTCCATTCGTTTGAAACTCTGTGTATTCATCCAAAGTTTCCATCCACTAAATGCCCAGAATGACTTCCATGTCGTCTAGATCGACCACAAAGAAATCATCTGTCACTGTGTGGTTCCCCATGGTGATGCTCAGTTGCAGAACCAAGTGGGTGCATTTTAACAAGTTTCCTCCCGCCACCTTGACATCAAATCCCTGGTGTGCCTCTGTACACAAGCTCCACCAACTCACCAACAATGAGTTAATGAAGTTGAGTGTGGCTCCGCTATCAGCATGACCATGACCCGTTGCCCTTGGAGGATACCCCGAACCCAGAATAGAGTACACCTTGGAGTTCTCGCCAGAGTAGCAATGGTGCCTCCTCTCTTTAAGAGTGTGGCTATTCTTTCTGCGCGATTGATATTTACCTCCCCAGAAGCTTGTTGTTCGTCCCCTTCGGCTTCCAGTGCCTATTCCTCCTCGTCAGATAATACCTCAATGTATTGGATTTTTCCTTTGCCAAGGCATCGATGTCCCAGTACCCATGGCTCCTTACAGTTGAAACAAAGTTTCTTCCTTCTGAGTTCCTGCCTAGTTGTCTCATCCAACGGGGGCTTCCTAGGTGGGTGTCTGTTGTCTTTCTCCCTTTGAGCAAGAGGTGGTTTGGACTGTGAGTAATATTTGGTGGAAGAAGAAGAGGATGTTGCCATGCCACGTTCCTTCTTAATTGCCTCCGTGAGTGTGATGGGATTGAATCCCTTCACCCATCCCTTCAAAGGTTCCGCCAACCCATCCATAAACAGTACCACCAAGCATCTTTCTAAAATATCTATTACCAAGATAGATATTCTCTGAAATTTCGTTATGTAACCATGGACTGTGCCAGATTGCTTCAACTGAGCCAACTCTTTGAAATTCAGTTCTAGATCTCTTCCGTCAAAACGATCTATCAATCTCTCAAAGAATTTGGCGTAGGAATTTATTTGATCGTGGCCAAGAGTAACCATGCCATGATGCCACCATTTGTGGGCTACCCCTTCCAGATGCAATCCAACAAATTTGATGGCCTCATCCTCTAGCATAGGGTTGAGCTGGAAATGTGTCTGCCTTTTGCACCCATGCTCGAGCTATGATGGATTCAGACCCATCAAAGGATGACAGGTTAACCTTGCCAATCTTTCGTCTGAGATCATCATTATGATAACCACACTTGTTTCCGCCAGAGTACCTCATTCTCAGCTCAGCATAGAAACAAAGAAATAACTCCCTACGTGCAAAATTATAGATTATCTTCTTCAATCTCAAAAAATTATATCAAATCTTTGTAGGATATGTCTCCTTCCATATTTGCGTTCCTCCAATCTTTCCGAAGTTGATCCTACACTTCTTGGAAAGTTGGTTGCTCTCTATGTTGCTCTTCCTCCCATGGAAGGAAAGTTGGCATTGACGGTCGAGATTGTACGGTTTGGGGATTTGCCCTTCCTGAGATAGAATTGTCACTTTGTTCAGCAGATATCTTACCTTCAGCCAATTTTCGCAGTGTCTCTTCCATGAGGCGCTGAGTGTCATTTATCTATGCTTGGTTCCTAGTGAGTTCTCTCAAAAGAGTCATGACATCAGCGGCATGATCTTGCGGGTCCGCCATTCTACCAACTGAGTGATATCTTCTCGTCTTTCTAGAATAAACTTGCATTCACTACCCACAAGTTGGCAAGATCACCAGCTCTGATACCACTATAATGTTCCTGACCACCGTTCACAGGAAACACTATACCCGCCCAAACGCAACCTGGACACAACTCAGTCTAGATTGTATGGAGAGGAACTGGGAGCAGGAAGATCGTACGGTAGAAGATCGTACGGTAGAAGACCGTACGCAATTGTTGCACACCGTATGAAGTTGTTGCAGGTCGTACGGTGTCAAGGAAGAAGATCGTACAGGGTTGTTGAGGACCATACGAAGGTGCTAGAGGTTGTTCTAAGTTGCCAAGAATGTCATACAGTTATGCCAAGAGGTCATACGGAGTTGCCAGGAAGGTCGTACGGTTATGCCAGAAGGTCGTACGGAGTTGCAAGGAGGCCATATGGAGTTGCCAGGAAGGTCATATAGTTATGCCAGGAGGTCGTACGGAGTTGCCAGAATTAAATGATTATTGCAAACGCAGAATAATACACAAGTCAAATAGTGTTGCCAGTATAAAACCTTATTGATCTTATTGAAAATACTTCGGATTCACCAGACCCGATACAGTAGAATAACAGAATAGGGTGAGGGTTGAATCCCACCAAAACTGTAAATACCAAATAGGGAGCGTCTCTCACCTCCGAAATGGCAACCAGCAGAATCCCAACCAGAATTTGCAAATACAAATAAAATATCAAATCTCAACATACTAATTTCATCCTACACGTCAGGCATAAATACCCGTCGGGAAAACTCCCAAGGGTGCACAAATAGAGCCAACGGCGACAACTACTCCTACGCCAACAAATAAAATACAGGCCCGAGATAAACTAAATCGATCGGGACCCAACTACAATAGTTTTTATTATACATTTAATGACGGGAACATTACAATGTCACATGGGTAACAAATAGACCGATAATGGTCCAAATAGGAGAGATGATCAATAACCTAGGAAACTGATTCAATAAGGTTATGACAAATTACTTCAAAGATTTTCAATCTAGAATGCATGAAAAGGGAAAGGATTCCATCTTCAATTTTTATCGAATACAAGGATGATGTTTGTTTCCTTGTAAGCACTGATCACTGCATAATCCAGGCTGTTGAGCCCAGATCAGAATTTGCACCGAAGCTAGGATATGAAATATCAAGAAAGACTACCAAAGCATATGCTGAGGCACTTCAACAATGTAACCTAGACCTATCAGCCAACCGGTTTGGCACCTATGATGATATAAATGCAAATTTGAAGAAGAATGAACCTTCAAAGACAGCGAAAAAGGTTACTACAAAAGTCACCAAATGGTCAACTACACCAAGGAAAAGAAAGGTAGCTGAACTGGGACCTAAAGTACAAAGGAAGAAGGCGCAATCGGTCACAATTGAACAACCTCAATTAGAAGAAGAAGACTCAAATGAAACCGAGACCGAACAAATCGCTACTTATACCAGAAGAAAGAAGACTAACAAACCGGTAAAGCAGGCGACACCATCATCAAAAAGGCAAACCATTGATGAAATGGTTGAAGGTATAAAGACTACAAGTAGGATAGCATTGGTTGAGAGAAGATATAATTTGGCTAATGAAGAAGACAAAAGGAAAATCGAAGACGCTGTAATATACAACTTGTACAAATTCAAGAGAACCCCTACCGAAATTCATGGCATGATTCCTGCAAAATTACATGAGCTTATTGAAGGAAGGTGGAAATCTTCAATAGCAAAAGAGAAAGAGCTCAGAATCAAGGCACTACTGGAAGTGCAAAACCACTTAAGCCTTGAAGAAGCAATCAAGAAGGCAAATGCTCACAAACACAACTTTCAAATCAGAAATAGGATTGGTCAATTATTGATTGGAAAAGTTAAAACTATTCATGATGAAGGAGTTGTCATCTAGACAACCATACTTGAGGAGGAACAAAAGGCTGAAGCTGAATGTCAAAAGTCCTCGGTCAAATCAGAAGAGGACACCGGGAAAGGCAAAGGCTTTCTGGGAATAGATACACGGGTCGACCAAAAGCTAGCAGACAAATCGGTTATTGTGAACATCACTGAAGACACCAATGGTGATCTAACTCCACCAACTATCTTAGCATCCCCAATAAAAGGTAAAGCAAAAACACTTATTGTTGATGATATAGTTGATGAGATCATATATTTTGGTAAGGTTAGCAATGTTGTTAAATGGTACAATGCCTTAGGTGCTAATGATAAGGCTAAATTAGAACTCGCCCTGTTAGAAAGTTTTCTTGAGTTCAACCGAGGACCCAAGGATTACAAGTCCATTTTCCCAGCAGAACTCAATAAAAGGCTCCTAGTAAAATGGAGAGGAGCAGCCAAAGATGAGAGAATGATAAGGGAAGTTCTAGATCAAATAGAACCATGTCTAGAAGATGAAGAAATCAAAATTCTAATTGAATCAGAGATACTGAACCTCAACTCTCGAGGCAGAGTGGCCAAAATCATAAATGGCCAAGAAAAAGAAGTTTATGAAGAAATAGTGAAATTATGGAAGAATCATGATTTCACCTCTCCAGCAAAGAAGCAAGAAAAATTGACACCGGCTCAGGTATCTGCTAAGACACCTCATTCAATAGGTCCACTGTAATGTCCCCGTCATTAAATGAATAATAAAACTATTGTATTTGGGTCCCGATTGATTTAGTTTATCTTTGGCCCATTTTTTATTTGTTGGTGTAGGTGTAGTTGTCGTCATCGGCTCTTTTGTGCACTCTCGGGACTTTTCCCGACGGGTATTTATGCTCGGCGTGTAGGTTGGTTTAGATATGTGGAGTTTTGATATTTTATTTGTATTTGCGAATTCCTATTGGGATTCTACTGGTTACCATTTCGAAGGTGAAAGATCCTCCCTAGTTGGTCTACTGCAGTTTCGGTGGGATTCAACCCTCACCCTACTCTTCTTGTTCTGCTTTTATCGGATTTGGCAAATCCGAAGTACCATCGATAAATTCAATAAGATCTTGTTGGCAAATATATTTGGCTTGCATATTGTTCTGTGTTTGCAAAGGTCATATTTAATCATCAACGAAGGAAGAAGGAACATCATACAAATGTCTGAAAGGCATCACGAAACAAGGTGCGTCCATAAACCCACCTATATGGCCTCTAGCCCATTCCCGTACGGCCTCCTCTACTACACCATACGGCCTCCAGCCCACCCCCTGTACGGCCTTCTGCATTGCACTGTACAGCCTCCTCTACTACTCGTACGACCTCCAACCTAGTCCCGTATGGCCTCCTCTGCTGCCCGTACGACCTCCAACCCAGCCTCGTACGGTCTCCTCTGTTGCACAATACGGCCTCCAACATAGTTCGTACGTCCTCTAGCGTCAACTGTTGTTCCATACGGCTTCAACATCGGCATTCACTCTCAGGTTTATCCCCGTACGGCCCAAATCTGGACTCTGCAAGGGTAACAAAGATCTGAAGGGAGAGGTTTGTGATAACATTGTGCGTGGGTACATTACAGTGGTATCAGAGCTGGTGATTCTGCCAGCTTGTGGGTATTGAATGAGAGTTTATTCAAGGAAAAGGAGGAGATATCACTCAGTCGGTGGAATGGTGGACCAAGATCCTGCCGCTGAAGTCATGACTCTCCTGCGAGAGCTCACTAGGAACCAGGCACAGATAAATGACACTCAATGCCTCATGGAAGAGACACTGCGAAAATTGGCTGAAGGCAAGATATCTGCCAAACAAAGTGACAATTCTGTCTCAGGAAGGGAAAACCCCCAAACCGTACGCTCTCGACCGTCAATGCCAACTTTCCCTCCACGAGTGGGAGAACAGCGCAAAGAGCAACCAACTTTCCAGGAAATACAAGATCAACTTAGGGAAGATTGGAGGAACGCAAATATGGAAGGAGATATATCCTACAAAGATTATGTTGAGCTGAGACTGAGATACTCGGGTGGAAAACAAGCATCGCTATTATAATGACGATCTAAGATGAAAGATTGGCAAAGTTAATCTGTCATCCTTTGATGGGTCTAGAACTATCACAGCTCGAGCATGGGTGCAAAAAGAAGACACATTTCCAACTCAGCCCTATGCCGGAGGATGAAGCCATCAATTTTGCTGCACTACATCTAGAAGGAATAGCCCACGAATGGTGGCATCATGGCGTGGTTACTATCGGCCACGATCAAGTAAATTCCTACGCTGAATTCACTGAGAGACTGATAGACCGTTTTGATGGAAGGGATCCAAAACTGAATTTCAAAGAACTGGCTCAGCGAAAACAATTCGGCACAATTGATGGTTACATAACAAAATTTCAGAGAATGTCTGTCTTGGTAATAGATATTTCAAAAAGATGATTGGTGGTGTTATTTATGGATGGACTAGCGGAACCCTTGAAGGGCTGGGTGAAGGGATTCAACCTCATCACACTCACAGAGGCAATTAAGAAGGCACGCGACATGGCGACATCTTCTTCTTCTTCCACCAAATATTACTCAGTCCAAACCACCTCTTGGTCCAAGGGAAAAAGACAACAGACCCCCACCTAGGAGGCCCCCGTTGGATGAGGCAACTAGGCAGGAACTCAAAAGGAAGAAACTTTGTTTCAACTGTAAAGAGCCATGGGTACCAGGACAACAATGCCTTGGCAAAGGGAAAATCCATTACATTGAGGTATTGTCCGACGGTGAGGAGGAACAAGCATCGGAAGCCGAAGAGGATGAACAACAAGCTTCTGGAGAGGTAAACCTCAATCGCACAGAAAGATTAGCCACACTCTTGAAGAGAGGAGGCGTCATTGCTACTCTAGCGAGAACTTCAAGGTGTACTGTATTTCGGGTCTGGGGCACCCTCCAAGGGCAACGGGTCGTGGTCATGCTTGACAGCGGAGCCACACTCAACTTCATTAACTCATGGTTGGTGAGTCAACGGAGTTTGTGTACGGAGACACACCAGGGATTTGACGTCAAGGTGGGGGGAGGAAACTTGTTAAAATGCACTCATCTGGTTTAGCAACTGAGCATCACCATGGGGAACCACACAATGACAGATGATTTCTTCGTGGTCGATCTGGACGACATGGAAGTCATTCTGGGCATTCAGTGGATGGAAACGTTGGATGAATCCACAGAGTTTCAAATGAATAGAGTTCTCCTTCGAGGTAAACAGAAAAAAGGTTGTGCTGAGAGGGATGTCGAATGGAGGACCGAAGGAAGTTTCAGCCCAACGGATGGAAGCAATCTTAAGACACGACGATGTGGTCTGGGCCACACACTGTTTTGCCTCGACAGAACTTATACAAGGACAAAGAACTGACCACCAGGATGAAGAACTTCGAACGGTTTTGGATAGACATTACCAAGTCTTCACCGATGTACCACCACGCATTCCACCACACCGGGGGTTTGAACGCACCATTGAGATGGAGACTGGTGCCAAACCGCTTATCACTGTGCCATACCACCACCCTAAGAGGCTAAAAGATGAGATTGAAAAAACAATACAGGAGATTCTTGACAAAGGTTGGATCAAACCCAGCTCCAATCCTTTTGCATCATCGGTAGTGTTAGTTAAAAAGAAGGATGAAGCATTGCGAATGTGCATAGACTACCACGTGCTAAATAAAAAGACCAAGAAGAGGTATCCAATTCCCATGATCGACGAATTGCTAGATGAGTTACACGGCGTCGTCTATTTCTCCAAAATAGACCTCCGTTCAGGGTATCACCAAATCCGGATGAGGGAACAAGATGTGGAGAAAACAGCATTCCGTTGCCATTATGGGCATTACGAATTTTCAGTCATGCCGTTCGGATTGACCAATGTGCCAGCTACATTCCAATCTTCCATGAATCACATTTTTAACAAACAGTTGCGTAAGTTCCTGTTGGTATTCTTCGATGATATACTGATCTACAGCAAGACATGGGACGAGCACTTAAGGCATTTGGAAGAAGTGCTCGAGATTATGAAGTCACAACTGTTGTTCGCCAAAAGATCCAAATGTGAATTCGGGATGACAAAGATATTATATTTGAGGCACATTGTCAGTAGCCGAGGAGTTCAGGTACATCAGGAAAAGATTCAGGCTATCTTGAATTGGCCACCTCCGAAAACTCCTTCAGAACTACGCGGATTCTTTGGATTATGTAGTTACTATAGACGGTTCCTAAAGGGGTTCTCACAGCTCAGCGCGCCACTCACCAATCTTACAAAGAAGGGGTCTTTTCAGTGGAATGAACGGGCTCATCAGACTTTTGAGAAACTCGAGGAGACTATGAGTTCCTGCCCGATCCTTGCACTACCAGATTTCACTCGACCTTTCATCTTGGAGTGCGATGCCTCCAGAGAGGGTATCGGGGCCGTGTTGATGTAGGACCACCACCCAATTGCTTTCAAAAGTCGGAAGCTCTCAGGGGCCAAAAAGTTGTATTCCATATATGACAAAGAAATGCTAGCCATCATGCATGTTTTGACAAAATTCCGGCAGTACCTCCTCGGAGCCAACTTCGTCGTTCGTATAGATCACAACAATCTCAGACATTTTCTAGAACAGTGGGAATTGAATGAGCGACAACAGAAATAGGTAAGTAAAGTACAGGCTTTCGACTTTGACATTGAGTATGTAAAAGGAAAAAATAATGTTGTGGTTGACGCCTTGTCAAGAAAGTCGGCCATATGTTCCTTATCTCAGATATCAGTAGATTGGAGAGCACATTTGTTGGCGAATACTCCAAGGACACGTTCGCATGCCAACTCCTAGACAAAGAAATACAGAACGACAGGTATAATGTAGTTGATGATATTATTTTCTACAAAGGCAGAATTTATCTGGTACCCGAATCCAAGTTGAAGAAAAAATCCTTGAAAGAGATGCACAATTCACCTCTAGCCAGGCATCAAGGATACTTGAAGACCTACCGACAGATCAGGGAAAGGTTCTCATTGAAGGGTTTAAAAAATGATATATTACAGTACGTCCGGGAATGCTCTACCTGTCAACAAAATAAATCCGAACACACTCTACCAACGAGATTACTTCAACCATTACCGATTCCAGAGAAGTGGGATAGCATCTCCATGGATTTCATCTTCGGGCTCCCTAAGGCACAGGGGAGGGACTGCATCTTTGTGGTAGTTGACAGATTAACCAAGTATGCACATTTCTTTGCTATTTCAGCAAAATTTTCGGCCTCGCAGGTGGCAGACTTATTCTTCCAAGAGGTGTTCCGCCTGCACGGACTCCCTCGAAACATAGTGAGCGACAGAGATAGCCACTTCCTTAGTAATTTCTAGAAGGAATTGTTTCGACTAGCAGGAATAGAGCTGTCGCCAAGCACCAATTACCACGCCCAAACCGACAAACAAATAGAGATTGTGAACAAATGGCTAGAAGGTTACCTCAGAAATTATGTTTCAACACAACAGAGGGCATGGGTCAAATGGCTACATCTGGGAGAGTATTGTTACAATACTACCTACCACATGTCCATTGGAATGGAACCTTTCAAAGCTTTGTACGGGTATGAACCTCCTTCATTTGTGGACTTGGCTCTGGGTGCCAGTCACGCGCCGAAGGCCAAGGACTGGCTGCAGGAAGGAATAGATATTTTAAGATCCCTAAAGGGAAATCTCCAAAGGGCTCAGAATCAACAGAAAATGTACGCTAACAAGCACCAAAACTTGGGGAGTTTTGAAGTAGGGGATTTGGTTTACGTCCAACTTCAACCATACAGACAATCCTCTCTGAAGGCTTCCGGGAAGGAGAAGTTGAAACCGCGCTTCTACGAACCCTACCGTGTGACCAAGAGAGTGGGAGAGGTTGCCTACAAATTGGACCTACCTGAGGGAAGCCAAATCCACAACGTCTTCCACGTTTCTTGTCTGAAGAAAGCCGTGGGTCAGCAAGTGACGGTCTCCACAGACCTGCCACCCCATGATGACAGAGGGAAATTAGTATTGGAACCAGTGGAAATCATCAACAGTCGGGAGAAAAGATTGAGGACACGCTCTATCAAGAAATTTCTTCTGCGCTGGAAGGATCTACCCCTTGAAGACGCCACCTAGGAAGGCGAAGAGATTCTGGAACACCATAGCCTGAAATTTCTTGAGGACAAGCAATTATTGGGATGGGAGGACTGTAATGTCCCCGTCATTAAATGAATAATAAAACTATTGTATTTCGGTCCCGATTGATTTAGTTTATCTCGGGCCCATTTTTTATTTGTTGGCGTAGGTGTAGTTGTCACCGTCGGCTCTTTTGTGCACTCTCAGGAGTTTTCCCGACGGGTATTTATGCTCGGCATGTAGGTTGGTTTAGATATGTGGAGTTTTGATATTTTATTTGTATTTACGAATTCCTGTTGGGATTCTACTAGTTACCATTTAGGAGGTGAAAGATCCTCCCTAGTTGGTCCGCTGCAGTTTCGATGGGATTCAACCCTCACCCTACTCTGCTTGTTCTGCTTGTATTGGATCTAGCAAATCCGAAGTACCATCAATAAATTCAATAAGATCTTGTTGGCAAATATATTTGGCTTGCATATTGTTCTGTGTTTGCAAAGGTCATATTTAATCATCAGCGAAGGAAGAAGGAACATCATACAAACGTCTAAAAGGTATCACGGAACACGGTGTGTCCATAAACCCACCCGTACGGCCTCCAGCCCATTCCTGTACGGCCTCCTCTGCTACACCATACGGCCTCCAGCCCACCCCTGTATGACCTTCTGCATTGCACTATACGGCCTCCTCTACTGCTCGTACAGTCTCCAGCCCCAGTACCGTACGGCCTCCTCTATTGTTGTACAACCTCTAGCCTAGCCCCGTACGGTCTCCTCTGCTACACCATACGGCCTCCAACAAAGTCCGTATGTCCTCCTCCAGCATCAACTATTGTTCCGTACGGATTCAACATTGGTATTCACTCTCAAGTTTATCCCCATACGGCCCAAATCTGGACTCTGCAAGGGTAACGAAGATCTAAAGGGAGAGGTTTGTGATAACATTGTGCGTGGGTACATTACATCCACAGGATAATTCTCAAGTTCCGCAAACAGAGGCAACGATCCTACCAGATATATCAATGGACACCGAGGCATATAAGAGAAAAGATGATAAGATAAGAGACAGAACCAATGAGCAAGTTGCACCAATGAGACCGGAAGACCAAGCAACAGGGGCATCATCAACAGAGAAGGTTGTAGGGAAAGATATAGATAACGCCCAAAAGGACAGAGTCAAACTACAAGTCGGTGAAGAGATCAACCGAGAAGATTAGGAATTACAAGAAGAAAAAGAGGACAAATAGGAAAGAGAAGAAGAAAAGGTAGAAGAAGAGAAGCAACAAGAAGAAGAGAACAAATCAGGAGAAAAGGACACTCAACAAGAACAACCAAAAGATATACCAAGCTCTTCTTCACTAAAAAGGAAGCTATCCTTCACAGTAGAAACTGATTCCAAGAAGGGAAAATTGGAAACTCAACAAACAGACGAATCATTGATTGACATCAACAAAATGTCAACTAAGCAACTCAAGTTGCTCACAAAGAGAAAACAAGATATGGTTCTCAATAATGTAAGACAATACTGTACAATCTTGTTCCAGATGCAGATATTGATGAAGAAGAACCGATAATAGTGCACCTAGAAATTCTGCCACAGACAATCGGAGAGGAAGTAAATGATCCTGAAGCAGTAGCTATAGCGCATTATGAAACAAAAAGAACCAATATTCTGCTTGAACAGATTGTTTCCGTTAAAGCTACCATATCTTCCAACACCGGGGAACTGAAGAAATTGGTTCAGGAAGTGGGAAATATAATAAATACAACCAATTTGGAATTTTTTGTCAAGGATGTCATAGTAAGAACTGATCAAACCACAAAGGAGCTGAAAGAGACAACAACTCGCTTCCATCCTCTGATCTCTTCAGCAATAAAGTACAATCGTGAACTCACCAGTTTAGCCTTCACACTGAGAAAAGCATCCGAGGAGCATACCAAGAGAATTCAAGATCTCATTGGCTTTCAGTTGTTCATAGCTTCTACTTTTGATATGATGCAAAAGGCAACCAAAGAAGCTGATACACTTCTAAATGAGCTAGATTGCAAAACAATTGAGGACATGGAGAACTTCACTATTTCTCTGCAAGCAATGAAGTACACCATTGACCAAGTCATATCTGCATGGAAACCCTTCCTTGTTTCAGCCAAGAAAATCTACAAGGATATTTTTAACCGGTTTCAATTCTAAGCTTTCACACCCTTTGTCCTTTGGAGGCAAAAAGGGGAAGATAATGTATTTTGGTCAGTATAGACACAGGGGTAGCCAATGCACAAGGGAAGTATTGGCACTATATACCAATTGACAAGGTGATACCTGCCAGGGGAAGTATTATGATAAAATCTTTATGTGTATATACTCTTTTGCAAGTTTTCATATGTTTTGCCACCAATGCTGTAAGAACCCCAAATCAGTCCTTAACTGCTGGATACGTTTATCTCAATTTGTTATTTGAAAGTTTATGATTTTTTTGGATTTTCAAGGGTTTTAGAAATAAAAAGCAGACATGCAATAATCTGAAATTCTGAAGCTATTCAATTAACTGCTGCAACTTCTATTTATTTTCCAAATGAAATACAAAAGGGAATCAAGACAATCCTTTATTGGAAAATGATTAACAAAGGCAACTACAAAATGCAAATTAAACCTGGGAGAATACACCAGCTGCTGTAGGAACTTATTTATTTCAGCTCTTCAATGCTATGGCTGTAAATCTGAAAGAGGATAATGGCTGTGACTTATTCCTCCATAAAACTACAATTAAATACCATCTTCTTATTCCTGCTGTTGAAACTAATACTGCTGAAGCACAAATAGAGTCTTTGGATGAAACTCTCTGAAATTCCAAATTCACTGGATATTTCAGCAGCTCAAATGGATACACACAGAAGAACTATGTTCTTCAATGGCAAAGCTGAAACCCTTCTCAGAGCTCAAAATCACAATGATCAATTTGCAAAATAACAATGGATATCTCATTCTTCATTTCCCAAGCAAATATAGGCCTCCAAAACCCTCCAAAATAAAATACTCAATTGGCCCCATTCAATGTGTTATAAACCCATCACTTAAGTGATTTAAATATAAAGTCAATTTAACTTTATATTAAATCCTTTGCCATTTAATTAAAATATATAACCACTGAAAACTGAATAACTCCCTTAAAAAAGAGAATTTGGCTTAAACGTCTGGAACTGGAGTTGGTTTAATAATTTCCCATGTGATCAAATAATATTTCTAAAAATAGCAAGGGTCCATCTCTATGGCTCAAAAATAAACCCAAATATAGAAACCTTTGCTAAAAATAGAAAAATCCATATAACTGAGCCAAAAACACTCTTAAGCCAACTGAAAACACTGAACTCTGGCACTACTGAACCATCTGAAAACCATACCTTCATTGTGCCTGAAAAGACCCCCTATCCATGCCTAATAGCCTACAAGGGTTCATTGATAGGCTAATCACTTACTAGCATGATGTCGCTAGCTAGAAGGGGACATCACAGTCCGCCCTTCCTGAATTGCTTGTCCTCAAGCAATCTCTAATGCAATGTAACTCCACTCCACCAGAGGTTTAAAAGATGAACTGCATCATGTCCCATACATCTCGAACCAACTCTTGTATTACCAACATAAACACAACTGTGCAAAGACAATCATCATGCCAACTATCCAACCCCTATGCACATGAATAGTGCATCAAAATCAAAACATGTTCCAGAAGGCCAAGGATGAACCAGTATACTCTCCGCACACTGAACATGCTGCAATGCTCAACTGTAAACTCTGTCTAAAATCTAGATCCACCCAAAGAATCCCAAACTCTACACTCGATACTCAACTGAATATCCCAATCCACTCTGTAGAGTACTCCATACAAACCATGTGGCATCAACATAATACCATTGTATGTTGCAACTAAGTCAACCCCAACCAAAGGAAGAAGCAATCCACTAGCTAGAATAATCCTTGGATCCCATAGGCAATATGGAAGTCTTCCAAAATGAACTTCCTCAGACTTTTGTTGTTCAACTTTGATCCCAACTTCACCATACCAAAAGTGGTGAAGCCAGCCAATAGGACCCACCAAAACTGCAGTGCTAACCCTCTTGCCACCCGAGTCCCAATGCAAGTGAGACTCACATCCATCTGTACTGTGGGGATAAGAACTCCTAAAGGTATATGTATCACAAGCACTATCTCCATCCTCTGCTAATCTATCATGGATATGATCACTTTGCAAGTAGCTCCCCACTAACTTGTAGCTACTCATTCCATCTACTAAAGATGGTGAATACCCATCCCACAAAGGACGGTACAATCCTGGAGCCAATCCACATCGACATATAACCAAATCCTCTACATGTGGATAAAAAGAAATATGATAAGCACTCCTCACTATATAGTTTCGGTAAAATGCTCCGATCTCGGTCAACGGCTCATCACTAACAACTTGTGAATCAAGAGGTGGCTCCAGCCTCTGACCCCGAATAACTGATTGGGCAGGATCATTGGTAACTCTCTCTACAAACCCAACCACGAAATCTCTGTGAGGGAGCATTGCAGTCAAAGTATCTACAATTGCTCCTACCAATTGCCAATTCCTGCGAGAACCTTGGATGAGAATACCCTCAATGACTCCAAATGGTCCCTCTTGCAACTTTGGACTCTCAAGTAGGTATTCAATAAATGTATCTGTGCAATAGAAACGATATGATGCAAAATCAATCCTATCCTTTGAAACTTGCAGTTGATCACTCGGACCCTGTGATACAAGCTGTCTATCACCATCAACTGCAAGAGATGAGGTAACTGACCTAATTCTAGGAGAGGGAAACAAATGAACATGAGAGCTATACTCCCAACCAGATGACACTGTACCAACCCCCTGTGCAAATGATGGAGTAGTTCCCTCTGCTAACACACAACTCTCTGATAAATCCACCACTGCCACACAACAACTATCAATAATCTGTTCCACATCATCTAACAACGTGTTGACCGCTGGAGAACCTGATACAACAAGAGGCTCTCTACAACTCTCAACCAAAGTACTCATCCCAATTGAGTCTATTGCACCCAAATCTGTAATGGATGTACCTACATCCTCACTACAACCTATGAATACCAACTCATCAATAACAACCATTGTAGGAAGCTGAATTGAATCTATAGCTAGTGAAGGTTGTACTCGGATCAATTCCACGGTAACATCATCTAACTATAACTGCGACTCCTGAAGAGCCAGCTGATTGCTCTCCAATATCTTTGTAGTCATCTCAAGCTCATGAGTGAGTTCAACTACCTCTTCTTCCTTTCCCATCAATGCATCATAACAAGTGCAACCACACTCAAGAGGGTAATCCCTGTCAGCTAATAACTGTAAGTAATTATATTTCATTATCCTTACAGCTTCTCGTAGTGAATGGATCTCTACAAGGGAAAGGCCACTATCACCGTGCTCATCCAACATAGGAGTACCCCAACCACATATGGCTAACATCTGACAGGCAGCATCATAGTGCTCAATAGCTGTAGCAATCTCACTATCACTCACCTTCAATTGCCCGATCAAATGATGCTTTTGAACTCCCCAACTCCCATGTAAGCTCTCTGACCCACAATCCACACTGTGATAGGAAGCTGTATCCTCAATGCTCATCTCATGATCAACAACACCATGTGTGCTATCATCTTCGCATACATCAACAACCGAGGTACTACTGTTAGGCAATTCAACAAATGGCATGTCTGGTAAAGTGGAAGCTGCCGCTACAACAGTCTCCTCACACACTCCCACTTCCAATGTAACTGTAAGTCCCTCTGAAGAACAATCCTGGGACCTATTACCAACAAATAAAAATTTGGAATCATTTTCTAAAGTTTGATATGAAAAATCAGACTCGTTGAAGCATGAGTCATCCTCATAAATTACATCAGTAGTACCCAAATCATGAGTACTAATATCATCCACCTATAAAACCTTTGCTATCTCATGTGGATGCAAACATAATTCACTGCTGTCATAAAAATCAGAATTATTAGTACTCATATTTTCTATGCAATCCTCAAAAGCAACACTCTCATCTTGCGAGTCAGGACTCAAGGAGACACCCACTACATCTTCTGCGTTGGCCCTGTCATCAACATCATTATGCTCAAACAAGGGACTGCTATCATGAAAATCAGAATTGCTATCATGGCTGATAACAACTTCTGGATCGTTGAAAGTACCAACATTCTCCTCAAAACTCACCTTCTGATCTTGGACATCTATTAGAGTTTCATAAGTATGAACATCACAAGAAACTTTATCTTCATGTGGTTGATTGAATGCAACTGATTTATCTTCGAACATCACCAACTCCTCCCCGGTCTGGAAGTCATCATGAAGTGTTTTGTGCCCAACATCTCCCTTAATGTAAGCCCGATTTTTAATCTCTAGTGGATCAGCTACATGCCAATCACTAGTTGCTGAAAGTTCATTGTAAAGATTTCTTGATGTTCCACCTATAGAGACCTCTTCTTTCTCTTCCTTTTTGTTTTGTGATGTAGACCCCTTAAAAATGGATGTCATATGTCGTACTAAACTGTCCATGGTAGCCGGGTTTGAAAGCAATTCATCTATTCTTTTTTTATTTTGCTTAATCTTCTCTAAGTTTTTCATTATGGCATTTTTCTGCTTCTTGGAAATAATCATGCTATGAAACTGGTTTTCCTATTTAATTGATTTCCTGGACTTTTCCATAACTGAGACAACTTCAAGAGTGCTGGACACTCAAAATCAAATGTGTGAGCTCAATGATTTTTTTTTAAATCAAACCGCAAAAATTCGTACTGCTTGAAAATGGTATGCAACTGAAAAATTTGACATGCAACCTCACAGGATGGCAGGAAACCGCTCTGATACCATTTTAAGAACCCCAAATTGGTCCTTAACTGTTGCATATGTTTATCTCAATTTGTTGTTTGAAAGTTTATGATTTTTTTGGATTTTCAAGGGTTTTAGAAATAAAAAGCAAATATGCAATAATCTAAAATTTTGAAGCTATTCAATTAACTGCTGCAACTTCTATTTATTTTCCAAATGAAATACAAAAGGGAATCAAGACAATCCTTTATTGGAAAATGATTAACAAAGGCAACTACAAAATGCATAAAAAACCTAGGAGAATACACCAACTGCTGTAAGAACTTATTTATTTCAGCTCTTCAATGCTGTGGCTGTAAATCTGAAAGAGGATAATGGCTGCGACTTATTCCTCCATAAAACTGCAATTAAATACTATCTTCTTCTTTCTGCTACTGAAACTAATACTGCTGAAGCACAAATAGAGTCTTTGGATGAAACTCTCTGAAATTCCAAATTCACTGGATATTTCACCAGCTCAAATGGAGACACACAGAAGAACTACGTTCTTCAATGGCAAAGCTGAAACCCTTCTTAGAGCTCGAAATCACAATGATCAATTTGCAAAATAACAATGGATAGCTCATTCTTCATTTCCCAAGAAAATATAGGCCTCCAAAACCCTCCAAAATAAAATACTCAATTGGCCCCATTCAATGTGTTATAAACCCATCACTTAAGTGATTTAAATATAAAGTCAATTTAACTTTATATTAAATCCTTTGCCATTTAATTAAAATATATAACCACTGAAAACTGAATAACTCCCTTAAAAAAGAGAATTTGGCTTAACCGTCTGGAACTGGAGTTGGTCTAATAATTTCCCATGTGATCAAATAATATTTCTAAAAATAGCAAGGGTCCATCTCTATGGCTAAAAAATAAACCCAAATATAGAAACCTTCGCTAAAAATAGAAAAATCCATATAACTGAGCCAAAAACAATATCTTAAGCCAACTGAAAACACTGAACTCTGGCACTACTAAACCATCTGAAAACCATACCTTCACTGTGCCTGAAAAGACCCCCTATCCATGCCTACTAACCTACGAAGGTCCACTAATAGGCTAAGCACTTACTAGCATGATGTCACTAGCTAGAAGGGGACATCACAAATGCCAAAGGGGAACATTGTTGGCATTATGCATAGTTGTCATCATTGGAAAACATCAAACACACTGGTCATAATGTTAGAGAAGCAGTGGTGAACCAATAGTTGTCATAGTTGACAATTACCAAACTTGCTAAGTAACCTGTGTAAATGAACCGGTTACATAAAGGGAACCCAGTCACGACAATACCGGTCTTGTCTAACAGGTCTAGTAGAAAACTAAAGAAGACAAATGACTCAACCGGTAGCACACCGGTTTCCGTGCAATAGTATCAGACCTACCGGTCTATACTTTTATGATTCCAATTGTCTCGTATATCCAATCCGGTTTTAACAGGATACGTTTGACAACTGGAGTTTTGCATGCGAGCTTTTTGGCATACCTTCTAGAACAGCAGCATTTTGGAGGACTTGTAGCTTGGCGTCACAATTCGAATTTGAATTGTGAGGATCATTATATATACGGGTCATTGTGCATAAGTTTGTTGAAGTTGGAGCTATCAAGTGCGTAGAGAAAAGTAAAATAGCAGAGTAGAAGAGCAAAGTCTTCTGAGAAGGGATACAGTCACTAGGAGTGAACGACAAAGATTGAACAACCAAGCTGAGCAAGGAATATAACAGGTATGATCTGAATGACAAAGGTGTCTACAGAAGATCATCTTTCTTATTGTTTGAAGTTCGTGAAAATCCCTTTATCAGGGTGAACCCTAACAGGTTCTTTTGTATAGATCCCTTAACTGGGTGACATCTTGATTGATGTTCTTAAGTCCTTTGGCGAGGCAACTCCTAACAAGGTTAAGATCTTAACCGATCTATGTTAAATCCCTTCACAGGGTAGCACTCTAACAAGTGTTGTTGTAAGCCTTTAACAGGGCAACTTTATTACTGCAGTAGTGAAGATTGTGGGTTCTATCCCACCATGGTTTTCTCCCTCTAACCGAGGGTTTCCACGTATAAATCCTATGTAAGCTGTTGCATGTGATTTTTATTTAAGTTAAACATACATTACATTTCAATATCACATAGTAGCTGTATTATGTTTCATAGGATAAACTATTAAATAAGCTGATTTGACTGATTCACTCCCCCCCCCCCTCTCAGTCACCGGTTAGGATTAATAGACTGGAACAACAGAATACAGCAAATGGTAGATCAGATCCAGGGAACTTCTTGTATGTTATTGAATGTGGTGACATGCTATTGCAGAAAAATTGAATGTCTTTATCCATTAACGTAATCCAGCATATTTTGTCAATAAGAATAAAGCATCAGCGTAGTAAAAGTGGTCAATAATTTATTAAAAAAAAATTGCAGAGGAAGCTTGGATGGTTCCCTGTATATAGGACTGACAAGAAATATGACAACTTTTTAGAAATGAAGTTACATTATTATATACAAGAAAAATAGAAAATGCTACCTTTAATATGGTCATGACAGAATTCAAAGCAGATGATTCTCGCACACCTTGACACAGAATAAATGTCAACAGAACCAGCAACAATGGTGCCAACAGATTGATTGACAAATATCCTCCAAAGAGCTCCATACCAGGTCCAAACCATTCTGGGAGATGCTCCCTTAAAAAAGGGATGAGTTTCAAAACTGTCACCAAATAATTTGCTAGGCTACGTGCTATGCTAGCAGCACCGATGTGATAATCAAGCATCAGTTGAACAAAAACAAGAAATGCAGTGAGCTCATTGAAGGCAGAATATGAATAAAGATATGCTCCGCCAACAACCGCAGGGAAACGACATGATAGCTCTGCATAGCACAAAGCATTCAGCACACAAGCTGCTCCTGCTAGTATGAAACTAACTGTGACACCTGTGCAAAAAAAAAATTGTTAAATAAACTTCTCATTGCAAACCTGTTCAAGTTTAAAACTAAGAACCACATACCACAAAGTCTAAAGCATGCTATGCAAAACTCAAGGCTCGGCACACAAAAATGTAGGGAATCTTCAATCTTCATTGCTACTGCTATATTTGGAAATTGAACATCTGAATGTATCACATATGTGGAAGAAACTTGGCTACTGCAGTTTAACCTTTAAAAATGAACTAGCACAAATCAGGTTGCAGCTAAGTGCAGCAGAAAAAATTGAGATATCTATGTCACTTATTGCGAAGACTTAAAAAGCATCAGTTTTTTCCCTCAGCAATCACATTCTGATCAATAATTGAGCCTCCACAATAAAAACTTGTTTCTGGAAGGCAATAACACCAGCAATAGGAGCAAGAGGAAAGAAAAAGGAAGTGCTGGTAGAAAACCCTGGGAATGTGTCTGCACCCAAGGGAAGATAGCTCAGCTACGGATTTGAAGATGGAAGAGCGAAAAGGACATCTCCACAGATTGGGTCGAGTTGGCATAGTGTGCTAAATTTTTGGCATGCAACTCTCAGAGAAAGATTTGAATGAATTAGAAAGAAAAAAATAACTCAAAAATGTACAGGGACCATAGATGTGGGTGCTCCGAAGTGGATATCATGGTTTGTGTTTGCCAACAAACTGTAAAGCAGATCAGGAAAGGATCTTACAATGTGGACTTGTTTTACTTATTATCAGAGTTAGGCTTATTTATGAAGCATTAGCGCATCAGATTTTCACCTACTAAAGAAATGCCATCAAAAGACCATATTTAGATTTGATTGGACATACTACTAAAGGAGCTTTGGAAGGGCTGGGAAACAGATGGTGGTAGAGTTAATGTGAAGCTTTATATGCACATCGAAGAGAGCTTTGTCAAATACCTCTGGGATCATGCAAGGAATTGTGGTGAGCTGGAGCTTGACCAACCTCGTCCAAAGAGTTTAGTCCTATGCTTGTGGTTTGGAATGGTAAACCCAATTAGCTATTAGTGTATTCCTTTCACACGGAAAGTTTTCTATTAATATAACTGTTTATCTTGACAATACCCAACAAAACTGAAGCTGAAAATCCAGAGTTCACCAGAGAGTTCAGAAAAGGCAAATGAGGACAGTTTCCAGACATCTAAGAAGAAATGTAGGATAAAAGCTAAATGGATGAAAGTGGAGAATCAAGTAAGAAGAGACAAGCTTTAATGAATGAAAGAATAAGGCCTCGAAAGAAAGATCAATGGGAGATCCAAACTGAATTTATAAAGCACAGGGAGAGGAGAAGGAACATTTGAAAAACTACATTATCAAGGAAGCTATAGAGAACATCTTGGAAAATCAAAGCTCAAAGGGAAACAAACTTGAACGACCAGAATAAAATCAATGTCAATGCATAGAGAAAGAAGGTTTTGAAACCATCACTGGATGTCAGATAGATTAGATACTGTTTTGAATGCATAGAGGAACAAGGTTTGGAGACCATCACTGGATGCAGATTAGATATTGTTTTGCATTACTAAGATTTTGTTAGCATGTTGTTAATTTGCAATTATTAGATTACGCTTGGAGAACTACATGGATCTCATGGTGTACTAACTGCCTGATTATAAATACAGGCTATTGCAATGTAATATTAAAAGGCCTGTGATTTAACCTTTCATGGTATCAGTGCCAGCCTTAATGCTTCATGCCTCGTACCCTGTGGCTGTGGCTTCAGGGAAAATCTATAGACAAGACAAGGCTTCTCATTTAACTGCATTGTGGCAGGAAAACACAAGGTGATTGAGCATATTATGTTGTTCACGCAAGTAACCCTAGATCTATGCTTCTGTCTTTTTTGCACTTAAACCAAGCCCTCCGCAGTGAAATACAGAATGATATAAGATTGCTTACACAGATAACATCTCACTTTGAGGAAATAAAGCCCTGGTTGCAGCAAGGCATCAGTGATCAGGCTCAACACAAGGTAAAAAGAAGGCTCTCTGCATGAGGAAATATATGGCTGGCTATTTGCTCTGAAGGTGCTCAATCTGTTGGACTCTGTAGAATACCTGTGTGTAATTCCAACTTTAGCAACAAATTCATCCAACAAATACACATGTAGTTAATGGGTGCTACAACAGCCTCACCACATGGCCATTGTACAGGTCTAACATGTTGTGGAAGATATATTTGTTCTGGACTAGGAGGCACCTAAAGAGCAGTCTTGGTTTGATTCCAGGCATTCACTTCACATAGAGCTTCTTTCAATCTACAGCTAGCTAAGCATGCAGATGTTTTTGAGACACTGAGAGAGTACAAGAATTAGTTCTCCTAGATGTATAAGCTGGTTTTGGGGAGAATATTTATCCCAGATAAACCAAGGGATACAGCTTGTGTTTCCTTTGTGTGTTTACATTTACAAGGATCTGCATGGGCTCAACAGAAATGAGGAGCATCTAAGACTACATGAGGAGGTAAAATGATCTTGTGCATGGTGGTGGCAGCAGTGATGGGACTGTACCGGAACTTCTACTTGATGGGAGTGGCAGAGCAGCATAATAAGGTACAACATGCAGCTTAGCAGTGGATCAATTCACACAACTTGCAACAACTATAAGCAATCTAATTATCTTTATGAAATATTAAAAAAGGCGCTTAAGCCATGCAGAAACCAAGCTTCAGTGATAAAGTAGTTGATGCAAAGCAGCAGATGAGAATTCCTATGCAGATTAAATCACAGTTTGATGCAATGCGCCACAAGCAACTTGGAAAGCTGATGGTAATTTGCAGACAAAGCGGTCACTCACATTGACGAAACATGTGACCATGATGAGATCATTCCAAAGTTTGTAATGTGACCTGTGTTTATTTTCTGCAAGGGAGAGATTGTGGCAATCTGTCACGCTTTATTGGATCTGTAAAACACAGATTCTCCCAGGGCTCAAGAGATTGGCATCTGCATTGCCCTATGTGGTGGAGAGCATGTTGTGGCTGATATATCTTGTAAGTAGAGACATAGTCATGACTCATGTGCCTCACTTGACCTAATGACACCCAGATGTAAGAGTAAAGTCAGCGGGCGACCTTTCAAAACTTCAGAGTGCATGTGAATAAGTAACATGTTTTGAACACAATGAAATGGGAAAATGTTGAGAGACTGGATATGTGCCATTTTAGAATAAGCTTCATACTTATCATTTATGTTAATATTAGATCTCACAAATTTTTAATAGTTCTCATCAGATTTTATTAAAAGGAAATGTTCAAAAAAATTATGTATGGAAGCAAAAGGAGGAAACCTTGGTCCAAGCACTCAGGAGGTTGGGAAGCAGCAAGTAGACTCATTACATGTGCAGAAAGTGAATGATGAATCAATCCCAACTAGAGAAAAGTCAGTACAAGCTACACTAGGATTTGGTTGAAAAGGGAGATATTGCTGATGGAAAGGTTGCTCCACTCACACAAAGCAAACAGGATATGGAAGGCAGTAAGAATGATCTGGTTACTTCTCAGAAACTAAATATATCACATATGGAAAGATCCTGTGTGGCTACAATTGCAAGTAAGACCTTTGTATCAGGAACTAAAAGAATGGAAACTTCATAGGGGATATGGAGAAAAGGGAGGCAAGAAGGGTTAAAGTTGCAAAGAAAGTATCATAATTGGAGTTGGGAGAAGCAGCAATGGAAGAAATGGAGCATCATATGGAGATGAACCTGATTTGCAGATTTAGCTCTCTGGCCACGTCTTCCGAAGTTAAAGGAATGGGTAAAAATCACTGGGCAGTGTTTTCTATATAACTTATTGTAGATATTTATCCATGCATAGGTTTTTTTGTGTTTGTGTGTGATTCACTAGAAGATAGAGGAAAGATTTAAGAGAAGTGTCCTTGGTCTTGAGATAAGGCAACCCTTTATCTAAAACCCTGGAATCAAAGATTTAATCCATTTATGGAAAATTTTAGGGTTTCTCCTATGTAGATTAAAATGCAAGTGTCCAATTTCAGTCTTGGCAGCCTTCAACCTTGAATAGTATTGGCATTTCATTAAGTAAATTTATTTCAATCTCCCCTGAAAACTGAAGGCATGATCTTGCCTCTACTACTCGTATATTGGTAAAGTTAAATTTATCCAACAACCTTTCTGTAGATATTGGTTTGAAGATTGGAAATAAGTTATAGAAGCAACCTATTGATTAAGAGACTATAGCATTTTGTTTTGGAATTCTTTCTAGGACGTCTCACTAAAGTCTGCCTGAAAGCAAAAAGGTCTTCCGGTAAGGCATCTTGGTGGGAGAATGCATTGCTTCAACATTACTTCGTTGGTTTCTGTTTTAATTCTGCTCCAAATAGCCTAAGGACTAGCAAAAGAACATGGAGGAAAAGCCCTAGTGTTTTGAGGGAAATGTAGTGGATGCTTGGATGAATAGACTTTGATCATGTAGAGTTACAGAGGTCTGGGATGGACAGAATGGAGATTCCAACAGTATAGCAAGATTTCTAGAACCAAAAGGAAGTTGCTTAAAGGATTCAATTGATGATGAGCATTTTAAGACTGGCTATTTAGAGCCAAATCACAAGGAGATACTGAATTACTCACTATCTCATCAGATGACAATGTTGAATGTTCAGAGTTTAAAGGGATAACTGAGATAATTACATTTTCTTCAAAGGAAGATCTTCCCTTGGATGAGGGATGAGGAAGTGAGGAAAAGATGGAGCCACATGAAGCTTTCCAAATAGAGGAGGATGGACAACTATGATTTATCCAAAGGCAGGATAAAAAAACAAATCCTCTTTGTGTATGGTGCTTAGATCTCATGTTAAACAAAGATAATTGAATACTATTAGAGATGTTGTGTGCTACGATAAATAGTTGTTATTCTGTTAGTATTATTATGTAAGGCTTTTTATCTTTCAAGGGTGGGGTACCAGTAGAACCTTGACTAACTTATCTAAGAAAGGAAACATACTAAGGATATTTTCAATATAGATTAGAAATATACATATATATATATATATATATATATATATATATATATATATATATATATATATATGTATGTATGTATGTAATGTCCCCGTTTTTAGGCCCTTGAGATTAGCTTATTCCAATGACCCTCATAAGCTAATCAGGTTGTCATAGGGGGTCGTTTGGCAGAGCCCAGTGGTTGGTTTTCACTCTAGAGATCTCAAATGTTAGGATTGCTCTTCGTTGGGGTCAGTTTGGCAGACTTACTATTTATAAAAAGTGTTATTTTTTGTGATCGTCTTAATTGCTATGTTTAGCAGAACGCCTGTGCATTGGTTTCAGTTGATGCAGGATTACTTATGCAAAATCTCCAGTTTGAGGGATTTGCTATTTTTAGCAAGTCTAATTTGGTCTAGTTACTATTCCTGGTAGAGCAATGTATGCTCAAGATGCTGTTGTCAAAGAATTCAATTGCACCACATTTTATTTGGGGTTATTAAATTAAGTTTGCTTTAATTTTAATAACTTATGTTCTTTTCATGTTATAATTTGGTGGTGTGTGGATGAAGCTTCTTTAATGAAAGGAGTATTGAAGAAGACTTCTTATTTGCATTATAAAGCATTGGGAGAATTTGAAATTCTCTACCCATTGTCATTTGATGAAATTGAAAAGTTGTGTCTTGAGAAGGAAATCGAGTTTTCTGAAGGGAGAGCTAGGGTTTGGGTTTGGTCTTCATGTATGGAGAAAACGTCAAGCCTCCTCCAAGATTTGCAGAGACCTTGCTTGAATTTGAAATGCCATTGATGGGAGTGTGTCTTCTTGTTTAAAACTGAGCATAATGGATGCCGTATGGAATTGATAGGACTGTATGGAAATTGTAGAACTGTACGGTAATTTGCAGGCCATACTTTGTTTGTTTGGGAGTGTGGTTGAAGGGGATGAGAACGTTTGGTAGAGGCAAAGATTATTAGCTTGTCATCACCTTAGATAAGTTTGGATAATTCTTTAGCAAAGGAGTAATCATATTCAGCTGGCGTCAAGCATTACTTGGCTGCGTAAAAATTCTTTGAGGATGTGAACTCACCAACTTGCAGCTACGTTTTTCATCCAGAGGTGCATAATAAAATTCTGGTTATTGTAATGATCATTGTTCAAACTTATCATGATTAATAACTATTTTTGATAACCATTCAGAGTTAGTTTAATTTTATGTTGTTTACTTTCTTATGTTGAGAAAATTTCAAAAAAAAAAGTATATATGCTTAAAAATACAAAAAAATTGCAAATAAAATAGAGACAGAAGTTAGTTTGCAGTTGAGAGCCAGTTGGGCTCATCACAATGTATGTATGCAGTTGTTGTTCTGTTAGTATTATTATGTAAGGCTTTTACCTTTCAAGGGTGGGGTACTGGTAGAACATTGGCTAACTTTTCTAAGAAAGGAAATATTCAAAGGATATTTTCAATATAGATTAGAAATACACATCATAGTTACAAGACTCGGACTTGGCAAGCTGGATTCGGGCTTGGACTCGACGTCCGGACTCAGCAAATTGAAAAACCCAAGAAATTCAAAGATTTTTAAGGATTTAAGAATTTTTTCATGCCTCATTCAACCAATTAACATCAAAGACACAATAATTGAGATAAACAGAAGCTACTTTGCACACATACACATTGATCAAACGTAAAATAATAGATTTCAAAAGCCATATTTTATAAAGTCAATGGTAAAATGTAATGTCCATGCTTCGGCCCGAAGTGTTTGGTGCTTAGACCCTGTAACAATCGTTAGTAGACGCCAATATAATATAACGACATTTGAGTTATTAACAGATATTAGTGATAAAAACAAATAAATATTAAATCATCTAATATTCTATTTCCCATACTAAACCCACCTAATCCTTAGAAGGAAACTCTTCTCCGATTTACCTAATTCTCTGGTGAGAACATTTCTCAATTAGGTAACCATCATGTTGAGAGTGATACTTCTAAGGCCTCTAGGATCTCTATTAATGAATAAATTCATTAACCAATAATACTCGGCAAAGATCCCACCTCCAATCGAGTCTCTTTCTCTTGCATATGAATATGTTTGACCACTATAATATATATATTATCTCTAAGGGATTCTCTCTTATCCCTCTCTGGATTCCCAATGGAATCACAACATTCTTTATGAATGTTCTCTGTCAAGATAATCTTGAGTCTCTGAGTCTCCTATTGGAGAACTCGACATTCATATGAATGTCCTCTGCCAAGTGTACTTGGTCCTTAATTAACTCTTACCAATTTTGCCGAATGCAACCGGCTCATCTCTAATATGAAATAAATAATCACTTAATTATTACCTCTAATATCTTGCTGCAGAAATAAAGATAGCTGATCTGTAAAACAGACTTCTACTATTTAATGTCTCCCTTGAATTGAATGTTTTGTAATTCACTAGACGTAATATGTTTGTATCTCCTGTTGCACCCAGTCGCCTATCACCCTGTAGCGTAATTCTCTGGCTCATGGTACGTGCTGAAGGGTGTTCTCTTTGTTTGCATGTTTTACCTGTCTCCCTTTCTATTTGCCGTCACTGGTATTTCTTACTCTTCACTTCTCTGTGTCTCTCTTCCTCCGTGTTCCCTTTCTCTTACACCAGTGATCATTAAATATCGCTCTTCCTAAGCATTGCATCTCATGGATGCACCATTTTTTACTATCGTAATATGTTGTAATCCTTACTACCGTAAGGATATTGTTCGCTATTTTAATATGATTTCATTCAACATCTAAGTCATACTTAATATTTAATACTGTTGTCGCATTAATGTTTAGCATTTTATATTTCTATAGATATTTTATGTTAAATTTTATTATTAAAATATTGAATACTAATAATTGATATTTAATATTTATATTAATAATGTTTAAGTATTAATATTCATCATCTCATATTTAATATTCAATGCTAATATTTTATATTTTATATTTAATTAAATATAAATTCTTAGCATTTTATATTGATATTCAATGTTTAATATTAATATTATATTTGATAATATTCAATTTTATATTTAGTGTTTTATTCGTTATGTGAACTTGTTATCAACAATTTATATGTTAGAATATATTGCTCGTCAAATTAATATTACATAGATTAAATCTTAGGGTTCATTACAGTCCCTCCGTCCCGAATTTGCTTGTCCTCAAGCATTTTAATAACTTCTTTTTCCCAAGTAGCATCTTCGTCTGCTAACCCTTTCCATTTGATCAAGAGTTCTCTCACAACTCTATTCCTTAGTATCTTTTCCCTTGTATCAAGGATTACCTCAAGTTCTAACATGAGTTGTCCTTCCTCATCCAGCAAAGGCAAGTTTGTACATGGTACTATATGTTGCCCCAAAACCTTTTTTTAGTCTGGATACATGGAATACATTGTGAATTCGGTTATAACTAGGAAGTTCCAATCTGTAGGCCACTTCACCCACTTTTTGAATTATCTTGTATGGTCCATAAAATCGGGGCTTAAGTTTTTCAACCCCATTCTTCTTAATGGAGGTTTGTTTGTATGGCTGTAGTCGTAGGAACACTAGATCTCCTTCCACAAAAGATCTTTCGACTCTATTTATGTCTGCATAGAGTTTTTGTTGATTTTGGGCGTTATGCAAGTTTTCTTTTAGTACCTTCATGATGTCTATGTTTCTCTGGGTGAATTCTTGTGCACTACGTACCTTGCTTTTTGGTATGATTAATCCTCTGAAAGTGGTGGCTTCATACCCGTATAATGATTTAAATGGACTCATCCCTATTGACATGTGGTATGTAGTGTTATAACAATATTCCCCTAGATGTAGCCACTTGATCCAAGCTGTTTGCTGCCCCGTGACATAGTTTCTTAGATATCCTTCTACCCATTTGTTGACAATCTCGGTTTGCCCATTAGTTTGAGGATGATAATTGGTACTAGGGGTGAGTGATGTTCCTGATAACCTGAATAATTCTTGCCAAAACTTGCTGAGGAATTTACTGTCCCTATCACTTACAATATTTTGAGGTATCCCATAGAGTCAGAAGACTTCTCTGAAGAATATTTCTGCTATATGGGGTGCTTTGTACTCTATAGAGACCAGAAAGAAATGAGCAAATTTTGTGAGTCTATCTACAACTACATAGATACTATCCTTCCCTTGAACTTTGGGTAGTCCTGTTACAAAATCCATGGTTATGCTTTCCCAATTTTTATTTGCAATAGGTAATGGATGTAATAGCCCTGCCGGAAGTGATTGTTCGGTTTTGTTTTGTTGACATGTCATGCATTCTTGCACATATCTTTGTATGTCCTTTTTTAATCCTTTCCATGAGTATCTTTCTCTTATATGTTTATATGTCTTATAATACCCTGGATGACCCGCTAGTGAGTTATTATGGTATTCTCTCATAATGATTCTCTTCATTTTGGATTGGGGGGTTACGTATATCCTTCCTTTGTAGAATATAATGTTATCTAGAACCCAGAAGTTTTCATTAGGCACCTTTCCTTCCAAAATGGTGGTTGCCAAAGAATCATGGGCATAATCTACTATTATATCTCTCTTCCAATCACTTGAGATATGAGAAATAGTGTTGATATGGGGTCGTCTTGACAGTGCATCTGCTGCTCCGTTATTTACTCCTTTCACATATTCTATGTCAAAATCATAACCCTGGACTTTACTCATCCATTTTTGTTGTCTGTCATTTAGATCCTTTTGGTTTAAGAAGAAACGAAGGCTATTATGGTATGTTTTGGTTTAAGAAGAAAGGGAGGCTATTATGGTCTTTTGCACTAGTACGGCTCCTATACCTTTTTCGAAGGCATCACATTGCAATTCAAAAGGCATAGAAAAATCTGGTATGGCTAATACTGGGCATGAACTCATAACTTCTTTTAGTTGTTCGAAAGTTTCCTGTGTTTTATCATTCCAAGTGAATGTTCCTTTTTTGGTTAGATCCGTAAGGGGGCTGCAATTTTTGAAAATCCCTTAACAAATCGATGATAGTAGCTGCATAATTTGACAAAACCTCGGAGTTTGAGTAAGAGTTCTTGGTTTTGGCCATTCCTTGATAACTTTGATTTTTTCTTCATCCACGCTTACTCCCCCTTTTTTTATTTTATGCCCAAGATATAATATCTCCTCTAATCCAAACTCACATTTTGAAATTTTTGCATATAGTGATTCTTTTTCTAAAATACTCAAAACCTCTTCAATATGTCTTAGATGCTCCTCCCATGTTTTGCTAAAAATGAGGATGTCATCGAAAAATACGAAAAGAAATCTTCGCAGATGTCTGAAAGTATGATTCATGCAGGATTGAAACGTTGCTTGTGCATTTGTGAGTCCAAAAGGGAGTACCAAGAATTCGAAGTGTCCATAATGGCATCTGAAAGTTGTCTTTGATACATCCTCTTCCCTCATTCTAATTTGGTGATATCCTGACCTTAGATCAATTTTAGAAAAATAGCGAGCTCCGTGTAATTCATCCATTAATTCATCAATTCTAGGGATAGGGTATCTATTCTTTATAATTCTTTTATTTAGTGCCCTGTAATCGATGCACATTCTCATAGGTCCATCTTTTTTCTTGACCAGTACTACGGATGAGGCAAACGGACTACTGCTAGGTTGAATATGTCCCATTTCTAAAAGTTCTTTGATAGTTTTTTCAATTTCTTCCTTATATTTATAAGGGTGTCTATAAGGCGTTGTAATTACTGGTTTTGCACCTTCCTCTAATTTGATGGCATGTTCAAAACCTCTTTTGGAGGGAAGCCCTGGTGGGATTTCTTCAAATACTCTTTTGTATTTCTCGAGGATAGGATGGATATCTCCATGGAAGGTTTGTTCATGAGGGGGGGTTTTATCTATGACCATACACTGGGCTACCCACTCGCCTTGGTCATGTCTCAAAATCCTCTCCATTTTATTACATGATACCATCTTTGGGGTTCCATCCGACATTCCCTTTAATGTTATTTCTTTCCCTTCATGTTTAAAGCATATTTCAAGATTAGGCCCATCCATGATAAAACATCCCAGGAAATTTATCCATGGCATTCCTAGGATAATGTCATTTTGTATGTTTGCTACATAAAGGTCTCTTTTAATTACATGTCCTCCCGTGGTTATTTCTACTTGAGTAATAATTTTTGTAAAACGATCTATGGACCCATTTGCTAGTGCCACTCTAAAACCTTCAAAATATTGCGTTTTTAGTCTTCTCTTGGTTACCAAGTGCTTGCTAATAAAATCATGGGAAGCTCCTGTATCTACTAAGGCAATCACCTTTTGTCCTTTGAGTGTGCCTTTAATTCGTAACGGCCTATTTTCATTTTGCGAGATGACGGCTAAAGTTCCCTGCTCTGATTCACCAAGTTTTGCCTTTTTACTTGTTTCTTTTATTTCATTCACTTGCCCTCTTTTGCATTGATGACCACGTTCCCACAATTCCTTACATTTAAAGCATAAATTCTTTTGGAGTAATTCTTCCCTTTGTTGGCATCTATGTCTCGTGCTCCATGGTTTTTTACACAAATAGCATGGTTTGTCTTGGTTATCTCTTCTTGTTCCTTCACCTCGAGGAAAAGTTCTAGAAGTGAAGTTTTTGGATCAGTCTCTGGTATTATTAGATTCAACCCTTTTTGCCTTCCTGATAGCTTCTACTAGGGTTTGTGGTTCAAAGGGTTTCACCATATTTTTTGTGGTTTCTTTGAGACCTTCTATGAACATATGAGTCTTTTTTGGGAAAGATCAGGAATCATTACAAATAATCCTTGGATTGACGTACATATTCATCAACTGTTCCACTTTGTTTAAGATGTGTTAATTCTTGAAAATACCACTCTGAATCTTTTTCATCAAATCTACTAATAAGCTTTTGGGAGAACTCCCCATAAGAGTTTACATTTTGATGTCCTAGGGAGGTAAGTCCATGATGCCACCATTCATGTGCTGCCCCTTCTAAGTGGAGTATTGCGAATTGGAGGGCATCCTCTTCTGTCATAGGGCTTAGGGTAAAAAAAGTGTTCAATTTTTGTAACCACGCATGGGCTGTGATTTTTCCTAACCCGTCAAAGTTTGGAAGTGTTACCTTGTTCATTTTGTGTTTGAGTTCTTTATTTACATGTTTCCTGGATGTCTCTCTTCGCTTATCTTCACAAAATTCTCTAAATGATACCACTTCTCTAATACGAGAATCCAAATCTGCATAAGCCCTTGCTATGTCTTCAGTTCAAGTCAGGGGTTGTTCTATTCCTTCTCTTGGAGACCCTTCTCTAGGTAAGAAATGGGGTTGGGGTAACCCAGTGTTAGAAGTTATATTATTGTTCTCTGAGTGATTCGAACTAGTTTCTCTTCCTTGGTGAGCATGGCCTTTTAAGTTGCTGATTGAATTCCCCATGTTTTGTAGGGCCTAGAGGATGGCCTGATTTGATTTCTCCATTTGACTTATTAATTATTGATTTGTTTGTTCCTAATGCAAAAACATCTCGGGTCCTTGGCAATCCTGTGTCACCAAAAACATGTTTGTATTTTCCTGTGTTGCTCGGTTCCTGCTTTGACCGAGTTGGTTCGGTGTTGCTCGGTTTCCTTTGTTAACCGGGGTTGGTCGGTTATCTCTCTGGCACTCGGTGAATTTCCCTAGCGCTCGGTGATGCTTGTCTAGCGCTCGGTTATCCTTTCTTACCAAGTTGTTTGTTTTAGTTTCCTGTTGAGGCCGACTTTTGCAATTAATTATGGTTGCGGATTTAATGCTGGTATCTATCATTGGGAAGCGTGTGGACCTAGATCTGGTCGTTCCTTCCGTTGATGGTGGATCTGAAGGCCGACTTGTTTGGTAGCCTCTTGTATATAATGTAATCTTTGTTTGTAGTTTTAGGACATGAAGAAGATCAATTAGGACATCAGCAGTAGAAGATAGAAGATACAAGATTGTTTCAGATCCTCGCATGTTGGAGGACTTCTATACTTGAATTGTATTATTTGGCCTAAACCGGGAAGGCCTTGCAGCCCGGCATGTATGAATCAATTGGAATAAATATATGAAAGTTATCTGCATTCTCTCTCTCACTTGTGTGTTGTTGCTTCCGCGTGTGATCTCTGCAAGGGGGATCTGGTTAGGGCATGCCTTTAGCCCCTCTCCACCGTCTTCTCTTGCGTCAGTTCCATATAGGATCTCATCTCATTAGCTAATTCATTCATTGTATTTTTCTTCGTTCTTCTTCATAGGTTTGCATAAGCCCTGGCTCACAAGATGCCAGGATTATGCTCTAATACTACTATAATGTCCCTGCTTCCGCCCGAAGTGTTTGGTGCTTAGAACCTGTAACAATCGTTAGTAGACGCCAATATAATATAATGACATTTGAGTTATTAATAGATATTGGTGATAAAAACAAATAAATATTAAATCATCTAATATTCTATTTCCCATACTAAACCCACCTAATCCTTAGAAGGAAACTCTTCTCCGATTTACATAATTCTCTGGTGAGAACATTTCTCAATTAGGTAACCATCATGTTGAGAGTGATCATTCTAAGGCCTCTAGGATCTCCATTAATGAAAAAATTCATTAACCAATAATACTCGACGAAGATCCCACCTCCAACCGAGTCTCTTTCTCTTACATCTGCATATGTCTAACCACTATAATATATATATTATCTCTAAGGGATTCTCTCTTATCCCTCTCTGGATTCCCAATGGAATCACAACATTCTTTATGAATGTTCTCTGTCAAGATAATCTTGAGTCTCTGAGTCTCCTATTGGAGAACTCGACATTCATATGAATGTCCTCTACCAAGTGTACTTGGTCCTTAATTAACTCTTACCAGTTTTGCCGAATGCAACCGGCTCATCTCTAATATGAAATAAATAATCACTTAATTATTACCTCTAATATCTTGCTACAGAAATAAAGATAGCTGATCTGTAAAACGGGCTTCTACTATTTAATGCCTCCCTTGAATTGAATGTTTTGTAATTCACTAGACGTAATATGTTTGTATCTCTTGTTGCTCCCAGTCGCCTATCACCCTGTAGCGTAATTCTCTGGCTCATGGTACGTGCTAAAGGGTGTTCTCTTTGTTTGCATGTTTTACCTATGTCTCCCTTTCTATCTGCCATAACTAGTATTTCTTACTCTTCACTTCTCTGTGTCTCTCTTCCTCCGTGTTCCCTTTCTCTTACGCCAGTGATCATTAAATATCGCTCTTCCTAAGCATTGCGTCTCATGGATGCACCGTTATTGACTATCGTAATATGTTGTAATCCTTACTACCGTAAGGATATTGTTCGCTATTTTAATACGATTTCATTCAACGTCTAAGTCATACTTAATATTTAATACTATTGTCGCATTAATGTTTGGCATTTTATATTTCTATAGATATTTGATGTTAAATTTTATTATTAAAATATTGAATACTAATATTTGATATTTAATATTTGATATTTTATATTTTATATTAATAATGTTTAATTATTAATATTCATCATCTCATATTTAATATTCAACGCTAATATTTAATATTAAATTTAATAATACCGAATGCTAATATTTAATATTTTATATTTAATTAAATGTAAATTCTTAGCATTTTATATTGATATTCAATGTTTAATATTAATATTATATTTAATAATATTCAATTTTATATTTAGTGTTTTATTCGTTATGTGAACTTGTTATCAACAGTTTATATGTTAGAATATATTGCTCGTCAAATTAATATTGCATAGATTAAATCTTGGGGTTCATTACATAAAATAATAGACTCAAAAACAGTTCTTTTAACACCACATTATACAAAGTCAAATATCGCACATAGCTGCACATAAGTTTCAAAAGTCTACAACTACTAGACAATGAATTGTGTTGACTCCGTCAAAATCAAGCATACTACACAATCAGATCTCTCCCATCAATTTCTCACCATTAACAAAACAAAGAACTAAATAATTCTAAGCATTCAAAAACTATATTGATTTATCAACCTCCTCATTATATTCCTCCAAATCCAATTTACGTTGATTCTCAAATTTACTTATTTTGCCACAGTACATCAAAAACAAAAATACTAACAAATTGTTGTGGGACCCTTCTCTAAAATAGAAAATCTCAGATCTCTACCCAATTTCATGACATGATCTTTTCACAGTGAAATGTAGAACAATCCAAACACCAATCATGCAGGATATGGATTTGTATTCCAATTAAATTATACATTTTATAAAACTTTCATACAACAATACTGCTTTAATTAGCAAATAATTCATAATAATATTTTAGAGTCCTATTGGCTAAAAATTTTGTAAGCCGCTAAGATTACACCTTACAAAATTGTAACTTTAGGTAACGTCTCATGAGATTTCTCTCTCCTCTCAGCAATAGGGGAGGCTCCCTTCTTACCGTAGGTGGCTTCAACAGGAACTTAACTGAAATTACAAAAAGGGCGGTTCTCTTAATCAATTCCTCTTTTTTCAGGAATGATTTGCATACAACTACTACTTTCTAACTTAACAAAAAGTGCCTTATTGCTAAGATAATACTGGTGACCCTGGAGTTGATATAAGAACAATACCAGGGGCAGCAGCTTTCTTTTTATATTTTGCGAAACAAGTACAGGAACTCAAAGTCTCCTGCAATTATCCCAAAGTAGGATTCGAGTAGAATAACCGGTAAGGCACAAAGTCTCTTACTAGATATTCTCAAACTTAATAAAAATACCTACAACTGAAGCCCAAAGTCTTTAGTTCTAAGTAATTGCAACCACTATCAACTATAACAATTTGCCCTCCTACAGGACAAAGTCTTCAAAACTTCAAATTGGCTCTAAATGCAATAGGTAGCTCAAAGTCTACACAATTGAACTCAAATCCCTCTTCAGCAAAACTCCAAAACTCATAATCAATATCCAAAAAATGTCATCACATAACACCTTGAATCAACACAAAGTTTGAAAGCAAGTTGCCCCTTTTATTGAAAGCAATTCAAATTTACATCTAAGCTCAAAGTCTTAGAGTGTAGATACAAACTGACAAAATTTTCTTGCCTTGCCAAAAGATAATTATTTACAATGAGCTCCCTCCTTTATATAAGAAAAGAGGAGAGAGAAAGGTGGAGAGAAAAGGGGAAAACCCTTAACCACCTTGACTTATTCCCTAACTAACTAACTAATTTTGACTTATTCAAAGTTGCATGCCTAATGCACTTGCAACTTGATTACATGTTACAACTTTGCACGCGATACTATCACATGCAATTACATATGTCCAATACAAATTACAAAGACATGATGAAAATATTCTAAGTGCCTGACAAGACACGACACCTATTACATCATCCGTCATTTGTCTTCATGTTGCTATAGGATGTGTGATGGTTGATATGCTCTAGTTTGGTGAAAGCATCTTGATCTGAAACAGGAACCTGCATCCTTGGTTGTCTCTTGAGAAGCACATTTGTTTCTTTCCATCTCTACCTTGAAAGAATTCTTTCTGACTGTAGTCTTTCAAACTTTACTGGGGAGAAAGATCCAATCTTCTTATCCAACTTGTGTTCTAATTTTGATTCACTTGATCCCCTCAAAGTTGAATTTCTCTTAAGGGTGGCCTTTGAGCTCTCATATTGTTGTCCTCAATTTTGACATCACAAAATTGTGGCAACCCTAGGAAATTTTTCTTGTCAATTTGTAGGAGTATCCTCTATGTTTTGAACGTTTTTGATAAAGTGATGTAAAGGCGATTCGTTATCCCTAAAAAGCTCTTTATAGCACACGTTTCATGCGTTCTTTTTGTTCTTTCCTTTGTTTTTGATCTTGATTTTCCCTCGAGTCGAAAGCCCTCTGAAATACGCTCGTTTCGAGCTAACTTAGACATCAAACGGAGTTGTATAACTCAAGTTATGATGAAAAAGGTGAGGTTTTTGAAGCTGACTGCATATTCTTTAAAAATCCTTAAAAGGTGGGGTTTTTGAAGTCAATTGCACGATTTCGAGTTACGTTTGATATATTAAATGGATTTTATAATTCATTTTCAAATTTCAACTCATTCTGAGTTGATTTGATTATAGTTTTTAATGTTTTCATAAAATTAGCTTTTAAATAATCTAATTTTATGTTACTTTATTAAAATACTATAAGTTATATTAAATTAATTCAAAATTAAAGACTTAAGTATTAAAGGTGTGATTTTTATTCCTCGCTGCATATCATTCATGTGCAAAACACTTTTAAAATCTCACTTCTAAGTCTTTTTCATTAAATACGTTGTTTTTATTAATGACTACATGCATATTCTATGTATTTTCAAACATATGCAGTTGGATCTCTAAACAGCGTATTTAATATTTGATCAAGTGTTGTTTTTAAATGCAATTGCATCTCTAAAATAACATATTTTTACTTCTCAGGTGGCTTCTTCTTTATAAAAGTCATATTTATAAGGATATGTATATGTAATTGAAAAATGCGTATTCATTTCTTTATTATTTTCTCCCCTTGGTGTTAAATTTTAAATGTATTGCATATATTCTCTATATATTAATACATTAAAAACATGTCCTTCCTTTAGACGTGATTTTTAGTAGCTATTACATATGTTTATTGTATATGTAATGCCTATATAAAAAGAACGTTTTTAATTGTCTTCCCTAGACGTTTATTTTCAAAGCCTTTGCATATGCAAACCCATCATTAAAAGAACCTTTTTAAACCATATATGCATGGGCGGATTTTTTAGGCTATTACATATATGTAATGCCTTCTACTTTCAACGTTTTTAATAACCAAATGAAGGCGTTGATTTTTGAGTTATATGCATGTGCTTTTGATTTCAACTTTATGCATATGTAATGCCTTTGGTATTCAACGCTTTTAACATACATGCATAGACGTCGATTTTAAATGCGGTTGCATATGTATTCGAACTCAAGTTTTATGCATATGCAACCGAACTTCTAAATAACGTTTTTAATAGGCCTTGCATAGACGTCGATTTTAAGTGCCCTTGCATGTGTTTAGATGTATGCAAATGCATTTGGAAAGAACATTTTCAAACATGTGTATGAGACGTTTTTTTTTTTGCTAAGTGTTTTGAGAGTTCTTCCAAGCCCTAGACGTCGAATTTGAAGGAGAATGCATGCTGCATTGTATGTGTTTTTGCATTCGAAAAATGCGTTTTCAGCATTGTTTCTTCTTGACGTCGATTTTTATATACATTGCATATGCTGTTTATAATATACAGCATATGTAATATGATCAAAACAGTCCACTTCTTGATCATTTTTCTTCAAAAACGCCTCATGTTTGGAAGATTTGAGCATCTAAAATCATTCACTCAGCTCTAGAACTGATTTTGATGAGTTATTCATTCTTTTTATTGATTTATTTTAACATTTTTTATCGGATTTATGCCCTAGACGCCATTTTTCTTTCTCATTGCATAAGCAAGAGAAATAGTCAACCGGTTGCTATTTCTTGGCATTTTTCTTCTCAATCTTTCCCATTTGGCTGTATATGATCATTGACTATCCAATTTTGAGAGAGAGAGACTAGGAAAATGATCTATTTATACTCTTTCTATCCAATCTTTTCTAAATCCGGGAATCAATTGGATTTATTTTGAGAGATTCTATCTTGAAGATTGAGGTAACTTTTTCCTTGTTCTTTTCCTTGTTTTTCTTCCAAATTTATTTATTTTACATGTAAAGCTTGCAATTTTGATTTACATGTGATTGAATATATGTTTCTTCTACTTCCTCTCTTCAATTCTCAAAGATGCATGTGCAAGAACTTCATCTTTCTTGCATGTGCAGTCGGGATTAAAAACCCTATTCTATGAAGGAAACAAACAAAATGCAAGTTTACACGTGCTATTTTCCAAATCCACTTGCATAAAGCCGCTGTCCCTACCACTACCATGTGACGTCAAACTCATAATGGTGGTCAATTTGACACTTTTTCATAAAATGACATCCCTCCATTCACTCATTATCCATTCACTACATATTTCTCGCTGTCCACACATGCAATCACCACCAAGAAACCCGTATTTGGGTCTTCCTTATCATTTTTGAGCTAAAATCCATTCACCTCTTCACTGTCCTAAAGTTTTCCAGCCATATGCCGTGTTCATAGTCTTCCAAAATTCATTCACTTGTGCATCCAAAAGTGCGGTGCATCCATCACTTGAAAATATTCTTACCTTGTGGAATCTTCATGTCACAGTTACTCAGATATATCATATTGCTATGTCAGGAGAATTTCTAGCCCACACCAGAAGAGGAAGAAGTAAAGGCCCAAAGGATTGAAAGGAAGATTCAAGAAACAAAAACAGAAAGAATGATCTAAGATGGTGTTGCCTACCTATGCTAATTATCCAGCTGTGCAACCAAGTTTGGATATAAATGTAAGGCAAGAAGATATCATTTCAGACTTAGGGGCTTTCATTTGGAATCAAAGGGAAGACGACGCACACTATTCAGTTGCTCGGGCCATCTTGGAAGAAGAGGAGGAAGTTGGTATTGAATTTGAAAGAGAGACACAGAATTGAAAGGAGGCTCAAAGAAAGATTGGAACGTGAGCAAAGAGAAAGGATACAAAGAGAAAGGGAAGCCCATAGGAGAGCTCAAAGGCCACCCTTAAGAGAAATTCAACTTCGAGGGAATCAAACGAATCAAAATTAGAGCACAAGCTAGATAAGAAGATTGGATCTTTCTCCCCAAAAAGGTTTGAAAGACTACAATCAGAAATAACTCTTCCAAGGCAGAGATGGAAAGAAACAAATGTGTTTCTCAAGAGACAACCAAGGATGCAGGTTCCTGTTCCAGATACTTTCACCAAACTAGAGCATATCAATCACCGCGCATCCTATAGCAGCATGAAGACAAACGAAGGATGATGTAATAGGTGTCATGTCTTGTTAGGCACTTAGAATATTTTCATCATGTCTTTATAATTTGTATTTGACATATGTAATTGCATGTGATAGTATCACGTGCAAAGTTGTAACATGTAATCAAGTTGCAAGTGCATTAGGCATGCAACTTTGAAAAAGTCAAAATTAGTTAGTTAGTTAGGGAATAAGTCAAGGTGGTTAAGGATTTTCCTGTTTTCTCTCCACCTTTCTCTTTCCTCTTTTCCTATATAAAGGAGGGAGCTCATTGTAAATAATCATCTTTTGGCAAGGCAAGAAAATTCTGTCAATTTGTATTGTGCACTAAGACTTTGTGCTTGGATGTAAATCAGATTGCTTTCAATAAAAGAGGCAGATTGTTTTGAGACTTTGTGCCAATTCAAACTATTATGTGATGACATTTTTTTGAGTTGATTGTGAGTTTTTATGCTTTGATTCAAGAAGGATTTGGATTCAATTGCGCAGACTTTGAGCTGCCTGTTGCATTCAGAGCCAATTTGAACTTTTGAAGACTTTGTGCTGCAGAAGGACAAATTGTGATAGATAGTAGTGGCTGCAATTGCTTACAGCTAAAGACTTTGGGCTTCAGTTGTAAGTGTTTTTATTAAATTTGAGAGTATCCAGTAAGAGACTTTGTGCCTTATTGGTTATTCTACTTGAATCCTCACGAGACAAGCACAGGAGACTTTGGGTTCCTGTTTTTGTTTCACAAAATATAAAAAGAAAACTGCTACCCCTGGTATTGTTCTTATGTCAATTCTAGGGTCACTAGTATTATCGTAGCAATAAGGCACTTTTTGTTAAGTTGGAAAGTTGTAGTTGTATGCAAATCATTCCTGAAAAAAGAAGAATTGATTAAGAGAACCGCCCTTTTTGTAATTTCAGTTAAGTTCCTGTTGAAGCCACCTACGGTAAGAAGGGAGCCTCCCCTATTGCTAAGAGGAGAGATTTATCTCATGATATGTTGCCTAAAGTTACAATTTTGTAAGGTGTAGTCTTAGCGACTTACAAAATTTTTAGCGAACAGTTTTTGGCGACTCTACTGGGGACACGACGCGCATTTGAAAGCTTCACATTTTCATTTGAAGTATACCCGTGTCCTTTTCATTGTGAATATTCATTGTAATTAATTTCTGTTAGTTTTTCAAGCTTTTACCAAGGACATGTAAATGGCCCAAGGTCCTTGGGGAAATACTTTTGGTCCGTTGAATCTCGCTCCACCTCTACATGCTCTTCCTGATGACTCGAGGAAGAATTTTCCTAAGTTCTTCGATGATGGACAACAACATCCAGATGAACATATTGCTTCTTTTTACATTGCATGTGGTGTTCATGGCGTTGAACATGAAGATGTGTCTGTGAGATTGTTCATAGAAACTCTCCAAGATGTGGCTGCTGATTGGTTTTATCATCTTGCACCACAAACCATCACAAACTGGGCTACTCTCATAGCCAAGTTTGAAGAAAGATTCAAGCCTCCTGAAGATGCTCATGCACTGTTGGCCCAACTCACCCAGTTGAAGAAGGCATCTCACGTTCCTATGCGTGAATTTATTGCTCATTTCAACAAATTGACATGAAGGATTTCATCTATTTCTCAGCCTACAGTTGCAAATTTGAAATGCTTCTTTGTAAATGCACAAATTCCCGAAGTCAGTTTTCTATTGAGAAGAGCAGCCCCAGCTACTCTTTCGGTTGCGCAATGTTTGGCGATTGGAATTGAAGATGATCTCATTCTTGCTGGGAAGATAAAAATTGTAGCAAATGAGTTTGAAGAAAGTAATCTCTCTTCTGATTCATTTTCTCTCATCACAAGGACGGATCCTGCAGTACAAAGGTTGGCAAATGAGTTGCTTGCTCTCAAAAAGCAAATAGCTCAAGGTATGTTCTTCGTTCCTTACGAGGATGTAGAAAGGACACCCCTTCCAACTATTGCTCGTAGTCTTGCCGGTAAGAATCAACCACAATTAGTTTCATCATCAAAGAAGCTTGCTATTGAGGCACCATCAGTAAAGGCAGCAACAAAGCATTCTGAATATGAGGCTAGTGATTTTGCTATTCTCTTCCAAGAAAAGGAAGAAGAATTAGCTAGCGACTCTTATTTCTGGTTCACGCAGTCTCAGAAAGCCGTCGATGAATATCAGAAAGATGAAATTCATTCTTTCAATGTTTAAGCGAATGGAGATGATCATGTCACTAGATATGAACAAATGGACATGCATGAAGGTCTCAGCCAAGCTGAAAATAGTGCATCTTCATTTCAAAGTTATGAACTTGAGCAAGTGTTGCATGAAAGATTTACCCCAAAACTTGATGAGGATCTTATCATGAACATCATAGGGGAATTTTGTTCAAATATTGAAGACAATTCTCTTATGTCTGAAATTTGCAACCAGGATGATGTAGAAGGAAGCAATGAGGTAACCTGTCCTAATCAACTTGAGGATATCATAATTGATGAACCAATTACTCAAGTTGTAGCAGTCAGCAAGAAGAATTCAGAATTTGTTCGATCAATGGGATGCCCCATCAGACATCTTGCTTGGTTGGAGGCCAATGGGAAAACATTAATTTTACTTGTACCTGAGCATGAAGATACTATTAAAGAAGAAGCCAAAGAAGCATCTTCAGTTCAGCACGAGCAGTTTGAATTCATGGACCTATCTTGGAGTAGCAATACATATGATTCATCTCAAAAAGGTGAAATTGTTTATCTCTTCCAGGAGGTGTTACATCAAACATTGACATCATTGCTCCAGTTGCTCGTGCTCTATTTGTACAAAGTTGCCTATGAACATGAAAGGTACTGCAAGCTACTGAAAAAAGGTAGCTATTGTGTTGAACCAGTAAATGGTTTCATCTGAAAAGTTGCATTGTCGGCTAGTTTTAATTAGGTAGGTTTTTCCTTGTTTTCAATAAGTACATTTGCACAAGTTTGTTCTAGGTTTGCTTTGCGTTGGTCGCATCATCTTTTTGAGTCTCTTTGTTTTTGGTTGCCTGACTCTATAGCCCAATGGAGTAAATGAAGGCACTTAGAGGTCTGGATTCTACATTCCCCATTGTTTCTAAGAACAAACGAGGTACGTTCCCTAGTTAGAGCCAGCTATTGTCCTCAATTTTGACATCACAAAATTGAGACAACCCTATGGAATTTTTCTCATGAATTCGTAGGTGTACCCTCTAGGTTTTAATGTATGAATAAACATATCTTGAAAGAGATTTGTAATCCCTGAATTGTCTTCTAGGTGTCATTTATTGTACATTCTTTTTAGATGATTGTCGTCAAGTTATTTCCTAAACACTTGTCAAAATGAGTTTTTCTTCTCTGATTGCAAGCACTTGATTTTTGGTTATCTTCACGGTTTTCTTTGTTTTTCCCTTTCCTGTAAATAATTTTTGATTTTGTTTTTCCCTTGAGATGATGCTCCTTTAAATTCGGCTCGTTTCGAGCCGACTTAGACCTTAATCAGAGCTCTCTAGCTCAAGTTATGAGGTTAAAAGTGGGGTTTTTCAGGGCGACTACATATTTTATTAAAACCCTTGAAAAGTGGACTTTTTGATGTCAATCGCACAAATTAAAATTATTTTTGAATATTAAATTGGATTTAACCATCCATTTTAAAATTTCAACTAATTCTAAGTTGATCTTATTATAGTTTTTTAAGTTTAATAAAATTAGGCTATATTAGTCTATTTTTATTTCATTACTTCATAAACACTATAGTATTCAATCTAATTTTAATTCTCATGAGATTTTTAAAGTGCAAAGTGGATTTTTCATTTTTAAATGCATATATCCCATGCATTAATTCATTTTAAATCCATTATTTTGTAAATCAGTGGGGTTTTCATCTTTAAATACATATTTTTGTTAAAGATGATCATGCTAAGTGGAGAATTTAAATCCGTTTACATATAAAAACATATGTGCTTTTGCATCTTGAAAGCATGTCTATATGTTTTTATCATTTGATTTACTTATGACATGTGTTTTGGGTCCTAAAAAGTCCGTTTTTAATTCACACTAATGCTTAGTGGTGATTTTAAACTTCATAACATATTACATATATCATATGTAATATGTTATGAGTTTACCAAACCTCGTCAAGCACATAGTGGTGAATTTTATCCTCATAACATATTATACATTACATATAACATATTACATATGTTATATGTAATGGGAAGTCCACTCTATTCTTCCTTGTGCATGGTGGCGATTTTTGCCACCATTGCACATTACATATAACATATGAAATATGTCATATGTAATGTAAAACCCGTTAATGCCTTTTAGTACATATAAGAGCGGCGATTTTGAACATCGTGGCACATGTGCTTTGCTTAATCTAAAACCCGTTACTACATACATATGCTAGGCGGCGATTTTAGACGCCTTAGCATATGTATGTAATAACATATATTGCGTCCAACATAAGACATGTTTTCGCATATGTGCTAGGCGGCGATTTTACACGCCTTAGCACATATTCGAAACCTTTATCATTATCGCCTTTTTAATGCATTGAGAGCGGCGATTTTTAAAAGGATTGCATATATGTTAAAGCTTTCAAATGAGACCGTTATCATTTATATATGAGGGCGGCGATTTTGGGCAACATTGCATATATGGTTAATACATGTTTTGAGCTGCATATGAGAGCATAGTGGCGATTTTTATTGTGATTGCATATGCTTTCTTTTCTCCAAAACCTGTATACAAGCATTGGGCGGCAATTTTGAAGCTCAAAACACGTTCAAATCAGAATGTTTGAGCATGAAATGAAACGGTTTTTGATACTACAGCACTAAGGAAGGATTTTTCTCATCATTGCACCCCAATTTCAAGAGTTTTCAGTCATTCTTTTGAGCATTTTTATCAAAAACGGGATTCAAGTTTTCATTCTCCAAGATTTCAAAGGTGAGTGATTTACTTTCAAACTCTCAATGACTGATTTTTTTTGCAATCATTTCCAGCCCTAGACGCCATTTTTGGAAGCCTTTGCACATGTTGAATTTTTCAAAGTTGTTGCTATTATTTGGCATTATTTTGCTCATTGCCTCAACACTTGTCAATTGATGTTTATCTCTTGGAGGAATAGGTCATGGATTGAGCTCTATTTAAAGACTCTTTTCAAGCATTTCCATGTTGTGAGAATCTTCATGATCTTTTTCAGATTTTCCCAAAGATTGCAAGGAAATTTTCTTCCTTTGTTTTGTGAACAAGTGAGGTAAAATTTCTTGTTTTTTTTTTTGTCTTTCATTTCCACGTTTGCATCAATGTGTTTTGTTCTTCCTCATTTCAAAGATGCATGTGCAAAGACGTCTCTTCTTATGCACATGCAATCGGGATTAAAAACCCCGTTCTTAATTATATTACTACTAAAAAGAAGATGGGTCCACTTCTTTTTGTCTCACATAAGCCATGTGTTTCCACTCCATACAAACCCACTTCCATTGGACTTTATATTGCTGCCACTTGACTTCAAACTCATGTTGGTAGAAAAGTTTCACCATTTTCACAAAATCAGTCCCATTTTCCTTCCATTCCATTCATTTTTCCCTCTTATCATTTGCTGTCCATACATGCAGTCATCTTCTAAAAACCCGTTTTTGGGTCTTCCTTAACATTTTTGAGCTAAAGTCCATTCACCTCTTCGCTGTCCTAAAGTCTTCCAGCCATATGCCATTTCATAGTCTTCCAAAATCCATATTTATGCATCAAAAAGCGCACAATGGATCCATCTCATAAAGATGCTCTCACCTTGTGGAATTTTCACGTCACATGCTACATGATTGGAGATTCAAAGGACTTTTGGCTTCAAAAGTTTGTGATTGTATTGTTTCGAGAAATAATACGAGTTTTACCCAAAAAGAAGGTTCTTCCCCATTATGTAAATGCAAGTTAAAAGCCCACCTTCAAGAGTTTACATACAATTTTCTTGCTTTTTCAAAAGTTGCAAATGAACCTCTAAACCCTATTTGTGGGTGACAAGTACTTCCAAAATGACATGTAATGGGATTTAAAAACCCCACTTACAAGAGAGAAATCATCCCATGCTAAGTGCAAAAAGTAGAAGACTAGAATGATGCGAGCATCGAATACTTTCAAGAAGAGATACTTTCGAAGGAAATGACCACTATGATACAAGACAACCAAGGATGCAGTTTCCTATTCCAGATCAAGGTGCTTTCATCAAACTAAAGCATATCAACCATCACGCATCCTGTAGCAGCATGAAGACAAACGAAGGATGATGTAATAGGCGTCATGTCTTGTCAGGCACTTAGAATATTTTCATCATGTCTTTGTAATTTGTATTTGACATATGTAATTGCATGTGATAGTATCACGTGCAAAGCTGTAACATGTAATCAAGTTGCAAGTGCATTAGGCATGCAACTTTGAATAAGTCAAAGTTAGTTAGTTAGGGAATAAGTCAAGGTGGTTAAGGATTTTTCTTTTTTCTCTCCACCTTTCTCTCTCCTCTTTTACTATATAAAGGAGGGAGCTCATTGTAAATAATCATCTTTTGGCAAGGCAAGAAAATTCTGCCAGTTTGTATTGTGCACTCTAAGACTTTGTGCTTGGATGTAAATCAAATTGATTTCAATAAAAGAGGCAAATTGTTTTGAGACTTTGTGCCAATTCAAACTGTTATGTGACGACATTTTCTTCAGTTGATTGTGAGTTTTTATGCTTTGATTCAAGAGGGATTTGGATTCAATTGTGCAGACTTTGAGCTGCCTGTTGCATTCAGAGCCAATTTGAACTTTTGAAGACTTTGAGCTGCAGAAGGACAAATTGTGATAGATAGTAGTGGCTGCAATTACTTAGAGCTGAAGACTTTGGGCTTCAGTTGTAAGTGTTTTTATTAAATTTGAGAGTATCCAGTAAGAGACTTTGTGCCTTACCGGTTATTCTGCTTGAATCCACACGAGACAAGCGCAGGAGACTTTGGGTTCCTATTTTTGTTTCACAAAATATAAAAAGAAAGCTGCTGCCCCTGGTATTGTTTTTATGTCAATTCCAGGGTCACCAGTATTATTGTAGCAATAAGGCACTTTTTGTTAAGTTAGAAAGTAGTTATTGTAAGCAAATCATTCCTGAAAAAAGAGGAATTGATTGAGAGAACCACCCTTTTTGTAATTTCAGTTAAGTTCTTGTTGAAGCCACCTACGATAAGAAGGGAGCCTCCCCTATTGCTGAGAGGACAGAAATCTCATGAGACGTCTAAAGTTACAATTTTGTAAGGTGTAGTCTTAGCGGCTTACAAAATTTTTAGCCAACACATATGGGCTTCTCTTTCTCTTTGTATCCTTTCTCTTTCCTCGCGTTCCAATCTTTCTCTAAGCCCCCTTTCAATTTTGTGTCTTTCTCTTTCAAATTCAATACCAACTTCCTCCAAGATGACCCGAACAACTGAATAGTGTGTGTCGTCTTCTCTTTGATTCCAAATGAAAGCCCCTAGGTCTGAAATGATATCTTCCTGCCTTACATTAATATCCAAGCCTGGTTGCACAACTGGATAGCCAGCATAGGAAGGCAACACCATCTTAGATCATTCTTTCAGTTTTGCCTCTCACATTCCAACCTTTCTTGAATCTCCCTTTCAATCTTTTGGGCCTTTACTTCTTCCTTTTCTAGTGTTGGCTAGAAATTCTCTTGACATGGCAATTGATATGCCTAAGTAGCTGTGACATAAAGATTCCAAAAGGTAAGAATATCTTCAAGTGATGGATCCATTGCACTTTTTGGATGCACAAGTATGGATTTTGGAATGGTGTGAAAAAGAGAAATGGTTGTAATTTCGGGACAGTGAAAAGGTGGATGAGTTTGGCTCAAAATGGTCACTCATATGGTGAAAAAAACCAAAAAAAAAAGAGTTTTTCAAAGGGGATTGCATATGGAGACAGAGAGAATTATGGAGGATAAAAAGGTAAGCAAATGAATGGATATCATTTCTTCTTATAATGGAGTTGAATCAACCACCATCATGAGTTTTAAGTCATATGGCAGTGGTAGGTACAGTAGTTTATGCAAGTGGACTTTTTGAAGGATAATACACATATGGACTTATTCTTTTCTTCATCATAGAACGGGGTTTTTAATCCCTACTACATATGCAAGCAAGAAGAGACTCTTGCATATTCAACTTAAGAATGAAAGATAGAAGTAGAAGAATCACAAATTTAAACACATGTAAAATCAAAAAATGAAAGTTTACATGTTAACAAAATACCTTGGGAAGAAAATAGGAAAAAGACTTTACTTCAATCCTCAAGAAGAAATCTTGGGATCTGAAGTGAATCAATGGATTTTCGGATTTAGGGAAGCTTGGATTGAAAAACTATAAATAGATCACAGTCCTAGTCTTTTTCCTCCAATTTTGGATAGTCAACATACATATACAGCCAAGTGGGAAGGAATGAGAAATTAATTGCAAAGAAATAGCAACCATTTTGACTATTTCTAATGTATATGCAATGAGGATAAAAAACAGCGTCTAGGGCATAAATCCCAATCAAAATGGGGAAATATATCAATGAAAGAAAAAAATAACTTACCAAAATCAATTCTTGGGCTGAGAAATTAATTGAAGACACTCAAATCCTCCTTCCATGAAATGTTTTTTGAAGAAGAATGACCAAGGGCAGACTGTTTTTATCAAAATGCATATGCTTTGTATTTCAAACAGCATATGCAATGCTTACAAAAATCGACGCCCTAGAATGGAAGAGCAACCAAGAGGGAAAAACGCAGTTTGAAGATGCAAAGACACTTGCAAAGAAGCCTGTAATTCATGTCAAATTCGACGCCCTAGGAAGAATACGCACTTTGTTGAGGCAAAAAACACTCAAAACAATATGTAAATGCCTTAGAAGAAACACGTCTTGGAGAAAACGCAGCTAAGAGGGAAGAAAACGTTGTTTTAATATATCTCTACATATGAAAAAGAAGATGCAATCCCTCTTAGAATTCGACGCCCTAGATAAACAATTAAAAACGCTGTTTAGGAATGCCTTTGCACATTGTTTTCAATGTATGCAATGCTCTTAAAAATGACACCCTAGAATGGATATTAAATACACAGTTTTTAATATGTCTTTGCTCATGAAAGAACATATGCAGTCTCTCCAAAAATCAACGCCCTAGAAGGAAGAGTTTGAAAACACACTTTAGCAAGTGTTTTTCATGAGTTTAAAACATATGCAATGCCTCCAAAATTCGACGTCCAAGGAGGAAAATAAAATATGCTGTTTGGAGAAGAGTTTGCACATGTAAAAATACATAAAAAGATATGTATTTAGATTTAAAAACAACACCCTTAGTGATTCTCCATTAAAAACGCACTTTTCAAGTGCATTTACATATTGATAGAACATGTCTTTCATGAGGAAAAAGCCACTTGGAGAGTTTTTAAATACGTTGTTTTCTATATGCGATCGCATATAAAAATAACACTCATAAAGGATTAAATATGTTCTTTTTGAGTTCAACTGCACATTCTTATAAAACATGTTTTTGGCTTAGAAGAAACCACTTTTACTTTTACTGTAGCACACAACAGCTCTAATAGTAATCAATTATCTTTGTTTAACATGAGATCTAGGCACCATACACAGAGGATTTGTTTTTTTAACTTGCCTTCGGATTAATCACAGTTGTCCATCCTCCTCTATTTGGAAAGCTTCATCTGGCTTCATTTTTTCCTCACTTTCTTATCCCTCATCCAAGGGAAAATATGTGTGTGTGTGTGTGTGTGTGTGTACACACACACACACATATATATATATATGTATGTATGTATGTATGTAGGTAGGTAGACAAGGTGTTTGAAATGAATAAAGATTTGCGATCTGGTTTTAACAGGTGGAACAGAAGAGCTGGGTGAAATGGATAGATGTCTAGAAGACTAATATTGGGGCAGAAAAAGCATGCACATGATGCTTACCTTCCCTGATGACAGCATCACTATTTCAACCGATGGTGCAACAGTATTCAAGATGTTTGCAGAGAATCAAATTGGCAAACTAAGGTGGAACTATCTTGGTATCAAAATTATGAAATTGGAAATGGGAAATTAAATGTGGTTGTGAATTTTTGGAGCAGGCAGAATGGACATCTGATAAGAGTTATTGCAGTTTATGCAATGGCTTCAAAGATTTTCAAGGCATTTAAAAATATCCCTCCCAAGGAAGCATGGTCAGGAAAGAGCTCATCTGAAGTGACTTTCATGTTCTTGGTTCTGTTACTTCTGCACTAATTTCTGAGAAAAAGAAAAGTATAATAGATGCAAATAGAAAAGCATATATGTCTCCGCACTATATTGAGCGGTCAAAGGTACACAAGTTACTTGATGCCTCTACAAGCACAATTGTGGTAAAGCAAAATTGTGGTTGTAGATAAGGAGATATTGTTGTTTTGGAATCCTACAAATTGTATTGTACAGGTAGTTGGTGTTAATGATTCTGAGTGGGTTTTGGGGTTGAAACAAAACAATGCTCAAAGCTGGGAACGTCAAAGGAGTCAAGTTCTAGGGAGGTTCATGAAGAGCCAGGCAATTCTTGGTCTTCACAGCCAAATTAGGAGAGTCAACAATGAATACCTAAGTAGTATTATACTATGAACCATAAAAGTTCAAGAAGATGAGTTCCAAATCTATGGAAGGATGATCTATATGATCAGGAAAATAAATGATGAAAACAGTGAGGAAGTGGAATTTTCTCTTATGTTTTGTTGTTTGGAAGGTATTTAACTTGAGAAAGGAAAGAAAGAAAGGAGGCAATAATCTCACAATTGGAAGGCCTTGCAATACTGGCCAATGGTACACTTGTCTACACGATACAGAGATGGGATTGATGGGCACATTTTCCTGGCAAACAATGTCACATCCCTGCAAGATGTGACTCGCTGCTTGGAAAATGTAAATTGAAAAGGAGGAAACTATCCATCTATTCAGATGTTTAGTACCAGATCACGGTTAGGAGAGTCAGCAATGAATACCAAAGTAATGTTATACTATGAACCATAAAAGTTCAAGAGGATGAGTTCCAAGTCTCTGGAAGGACGATCTATGTGATCAGGAAAATAAATGATGAAAACAGTAAGGAGGTGATATTTGCTCTTATTTTTTGTTGTTTGGAAGGTATTTAACTTGAGAAAGGAAAGAAAGAAAGGAGGCAAGAATCTCACAATTGGAAGGCCTTGCAATGGTGGCCAATCGTATTGATGGGCACATTTTCCTGGCAAACAATGTCACATCCCTGCAAGATGTGACTTGCTGCTTGGAAAATGCTGAATTCAAAAGCAGGATATTATCCATCTATTAAGATGTTTAGTACCAGATCAAGGTTAGGAAACCAGCAAAAATATCCTGTGGTTGCAATGGATTAAGTGTCCAAGTAACAAGGTGTAAAAGTCAAGAAAAAGAGCATCAGATGAAGTGTTGAAGTATGAAGGTGTTCTGACATGCAAGCACTCTAACCGTAAAGGAACACTTATAATGTCCAATGATGGGCATGGACCTAAGGTGTGTCTGAGATATGACACAGTAATAAGCACTTGAAAATGTGACACTTATCAAGTCATTAGTAATGGGACTTCCATCACTAGAATTTTTTGGAAATTGGTCGTGCTGAAATAGGGGAATGGAAACATCATTGGGGTTATATTGCCTCATCCAGAGCAGAACAATCATCAAAGGTGTACCTATGGATACTTGAAATCTTTGGAGTAGGTGATAGAGCTTGCATAGTTACCGTGTGCTGTAAATGTCCAGAGATACTTCAAAGATTTCAAGGTTGGAGTAGATGGTAAGGGCATACATAGTTTTTAGTGTGTTATAAAACATCATGAGATACTCCCAGATTGGACATTCAGGAGATTGACATAATTTATGCTTAAAAGGATATATCATTGTAAAAATTATTTGTTGTTTAGTCTTTAATTTACAATCAATTAAATTTATTGAGATTGGCTACCTCGTATGATGATAAAGTTTATTGTTGAGATTAGAAACCTCCACAAACAAATGAAGAACCCAATATTCAAGACAAATCAACATGTATTGGCACTTGAAAATTATTGCAAAAGAATCTAGTATTCAACTCCACTTCTATTTTATTTTGCAGTTATAACAGCTAGTTACCCACACACTCTGGTGAGATACAATGGCAACCATAGGGACACTTGGTAATATTTGTTGCATTGGCAGAAGGGTTTCACATTGATTGGGTTCATGATTGGACTTGTATCTTCTCTGATTCTATACAAGGATCAAATAGTTAGCCTAAATTGCCTAATGACTAATCTTTTCATTTTAGGGTGACTTTTAGAATCTTAGATATATTAGATAACATTACTATTAGAAGGATTTTTGTTAGTACATTAGTAGCATGTTGTTAGTTTGTAACAATTAGTTTACTCTTGGAGTTGATTTGTACCGGTGATATTACATGGATCTCATGGTGTACTAGTTGCAAAATTATAATTATAGACTATTGCAATGTAATATCAAGGGCCAATGCTTTAATCTTTTGCTGAATGAGGTGTCTGATCCAAGTCAAAAGCATTAAAAAAACCAAGTGCAATAATGAAATTTATTGTTGAAAAGAAATCTTTGGACACCAAGAAAGGAAAAAGAGGCAGGAATAACACGCAAACTGAAAGCAAGAGACAATGGAAAAATTAGTAGACAGATTTGAACCTCTATTGGAAGATATGCTTTGAAAGACAAAAAACCACAATTCTAATTAATGAAAGATCACATCCTGAAATATTTTGGGAATGCATGCCCCCATCTAAAAAGCCATTGCTAAAAGGGCTGATAAGAAAAAACCACATAGTAATGTTTTAAAAGTCTAGTCTCACCATGGACCTACTTGAAAGATGAAGTACAAAGATTTGGAGTTATGCTAAATTTCTAGAAGTGGAAATTGAAAAACAAGAGTCCAAGCTTATTAATTTGGCAAATCCTATACCTTCCAAACATTGAATGACATATCTGTTATAGAAACCAGAATTGACAGATTAACGGATTTCCGGATGATTGATTATTGATGACAGAGGAACAAATGTGTTCCTTATAAAGGATTACAAAGACGTTGTTTCTAAAAGAAACAACATAGACTGAAGACGAAATTAGAAACAAATCTAAAGACAGGATAGGAAACATTCCTATCTAGACTGAAAGACGGACTACAGACAAGTAGTTGACCATTATAGAAAGTATTTAACTAAGGAGATAATATCTTAATAAAGATATTAAAGATATTATCTTAATACCCTCCCTTAATGGTCAACGTATGGATGTCGGAACATTCTGTGATAACTGAGACCCTCCCTGGATCTACAAAATGCTGAAACCAAGAAGCTTTCCCAAAAGAGTGCTATGACTCAAAATAGACTGCAATTACAAAACTTCATTTTTTGGAAAAAAGGGTAAAAACCCAAAATCCCACGCAACCTTGCGTATTACAAACAACATGAAATGATTTTTAAGGAGAAAATCAACAAACCCAAAAACAAAAACAGAAACAAATTCAGAAGGCAAAAAAAGAAACTTCGCCTTGATCAGGAAGCTCGGCGACTTGTGCTGTTGGCTGGGGAGCATTTTGCTTCGCTTGGGCAGCCAAACGTTTCCGGCACTCGAACTTCATATGGCCAAACTTGTGACAGTAATTACACTGCACATTTTTCTTCGTAGAGCCATCCAGGGATTGAGCAGAAGGTTGATGCTGGAAAGGCTAAGAAGACTGATGGTTGCTGATGTTCTGTTGAAAGGATTTTGCAGCAAATGCCTGCTCTGAGGAGGCTGTAGAAGCACTGCTGCCAAATTGTTGTTTCCAACGATCCTGCTGCAAGAGTTTGGTGCATAATTCTGGAAACTTTAGATCAACACTAGTTGACATAATGTTGAGTGTTTCTATGAAGTGCTCATAGGACGATGGTAGACTTTTCAGAGTGATGACTACCATATCCTCTTCCTCCATTTTCCGACCAATAGCTTCGAGCTGATCGCGGATGTCCTTAATCTTTGTCAGATGCTCCTGCAAGGACATACATTCATCCATCATAATGGAGAACAGCTGATTCTTCAAAAAGAATGCCCGACTCTTGTCAAATGTTTCATGCAGCTCCTTCAGATATTTCCAGATTTCTGCAGCTGACTTGCCGGAAGGAATCTGCAGTAGCTGATCATCGATAACAGAGAGCTTGAGAAGCATAACATCCTCTCGATTGCGATCATCAAACTTGTCCTGTTCTGCTTGGTCGGAGGTCGGACGAGTCTTTGTGCCTAGAACAAGCTCATCCAGGCGATGGTACTCGAAGATAGTCAGCATGCGCTGCTTCCAAGTGTTATAATTGCAGCCATTGAATCGTTGGCTGCCCTCCAACATCAGATTAGTCAAAGATGCCATTTTGAAGAATTCAGGTACAAACTTCAAGACTGAAATTCAACAGGCACGAATTTCAAGGCAAATTCCTAGCTGACCCAGAAAAAATCGACAGGTACCCAGAAGAACTGATACAAAACCCAGAAAGAATCTGAAGTCGAATTTCAAATCCGTAGGCTCGAAAATTGAGGCATGGAAAACAAGGCACCCACAAAAATCTGATGAAGACCCATTTTAGCTCTCGAAAAACCCACCAGGAATCTATCATCAGAAAATTTTTCCAAGCCAAAAAGTTAGGGTTTTCGAACAAAACCCTAGTCGGGAGCCATTGATGAAAAAAAAAGTTGCAGAAAAAATGGTGGAATCTACAGAACCGACAACTTCTGGAATGAAAAACGTCATAGATGAGGTCGTTTTTGCACTTTGGAGAAGAAAACATCACTGATTATTGAGAAAGGGACACCGAAAATGGTGAAAAACACTGCCAAAAACGTGCACGATTTGCAGAGAAGAACAGCGCGTGTTTTTTTTTTCGGAGATAAAGACGTGGATTCTAGGCATCAATAGAAGACGCGAATGCAAATAAAGATGTCATGTTTTGGGCAAATAACCAGCAACAGAAGTCTGGGATAAAAGCTCAAATCCTTGAGCGCAAAAACAGGAGTACGACTACTCGAAAACCCTAGACGGGTTACTCAGAAAGAGCACCAAGAAATGCACAGAATAATTTTGAAAAATTTATGCACTGATAATTTCAAAAGAAATTATAAATTTTCGAAATAATAATGTATTAGGCTCTGATACCATGTTACAGAAACTAGAATTGGCAAATTAACGGATTTCCGGATGATTGATTATTGATGACAGAGGAACAAATGTGTTCCTTATAAAGGATTACAAAGACGACGTTTTTAAAAGAAACAACGTAGACTGAAGACGAAATTAGAAACAAATCTAAAGATAAGATAGGAAACATTCCTATCTAGACTGAAAGACGAACTACAGACAAGTAGTTGACCATTATAGAAAGTATTTAACTAAGGAGATAATATCTTAATAAAGATATTAAAGATATTATCTTAATAATATCAACCTCAAATTGAAAACTCTAAGTTGGTCCTTTTCCTAAAAACCTTTTATGATCCTTGATTTGTAAGTGAAAGGTAGGAATGTATTCAATGATTGTTTTCTAATGCCCATATCTAAGGAAGAGAGAAATGGGTACTAGAGGGTGATCCAAATATGATGATGGATGCTACAAAAACACAAAGGGGTGCAATCTTGAGGAGATTGTGGACTTTCAAGAGTTATTATTAGAAATGAAATTGTGGAATATTATTCCTTCCTATCTTTTCTTCAATTGGAACCATAGTAAAACTCTATTTGCAAAGCATAGCAAAAGTGTAAATGAGATTCAATTACTTGGGTTTGATACAAGAAAAATGAGTTAAAATTCAAGCTAAAAAACAAAGTGCTTATTTGAAAATTTACAAATAGAAATTAGATTATATAGCTTTATTTGTAAGAATGCCTACAATGGTTTGACATTGTTAGCATTACAAAGGTGTAGTTTTGCATTACAAAGGTGTAGTTTTGCTTGTGTAAAGATGGCACATGGTTGTAGATAGTTTAAAGGTTGTTGTAGATTTCTTAAAATGTAGGGAGTACTGTAAAATCACTAACTTATATAATTAGACATTTTGCATTGCATTGACTATGGCTTGTGTGATCAATATAATATGCTATCAAGTTATCGAAATGAAATGTTATTGTTATTGGAATTTCCTATACTAATCTATGTTTGTGCCAATTGTTGTTTTAAAGAATCTCTTTGTTGTCAGCTTGTGTGTTGTTGTCAGTATTGGTACAAGAAAGGGTTTAGGTTAATTGATAATTCAAATTTCTGTCACATATGTAAAATCGTTACAAAATTTGAAAATAGTAAATACAATCAAAAACCTATATCTTGCTCTCCAATGAAAGCATCTTGATCTAAGTCGTCACTTGGTTTAGCCTCATTTGAACCACAAGCAACAAAAATACCACTCCCATTAGCTATATCATGTGTAGCATTAGCAGCTTTCTCATCTAATGAAACTTTGGAAGTTCTACAATAGATGGATCCAAATTGGCCACTCAAGGGCTATATCCCAAATCTCTATTGCCCCTTGTCTTTAATCAACCTCCTTATGTGATAGGTGGCACAAGTTGGAATGAACATTGACCAAATCTTCTGTTTTTCTGCTGCCAACCAAATGTTCTTAATTGAGTGTATAAGTATGTAATCCAATTCTTCTTATAGCTAAAGAACTCCCAACCTGTTAAAATTGGAAAGAAAGCCAATACAAATAAAAAATATGATAGAAAGGTAAAAATGATAAAAATAAATAAAAATGCTTATCCATGATAGAATTTTGCATGAGTGTCCATTTTTTTGTTGTCTCAAAAGAGCACAAATACCATGATCTTGTGACTAGATAAACCTACCAAACTCAACCTGACATTATCCAATTCTAGATTTAAAAAGATCCCTGGAATGATATCCTGTACCCTTGAGCAACTTCATTGTCTCTATACAATGTTGTTCTCCTAGGAAAAGAAAGTATCTTTGTGCTATAATATTTGAGAGTCAAGGCAAATGCAACAAGATGCAATGATCTATTAATCTTGTCCCAATGGTCAACAATAATTTTGTTTACTTTTGAGAAAAATAATTTTCTAGGTCATTCTGCTTCTTTACTATTATGGCCTTTATTTTTTCTATCATGGAGTCCCTGCTATCATAGGTTAAAATGGTTGATTTGTATCAACAAACCTTATCATATTCATGACGGACTTCATGAAATTCAAAATGTAGTCTACACAAATCCACCAATCATCATCAAAGATTTGATCTTTTGGGCCCTCTATGAATTTGACCTCCACACAATCCATCGGTTGCTAACTTGCTAATGACCATGGCATCAATGCCTCTCCCACCTTCACAAGCCGTCTCAAAACGATTGTGTGCAATGTGAATTAAGTTTTAGCAACCTAATGTGGTGCAAAATATAAGTTACTGAGGAACTAAAATTCAAATAGTTAAAATGTAAAATAAATATTGAAATTTCATAAATTTACCTTCAACAACTCCAAATTGAAGAAATTCTTTAAGTTGCCTTGTGGCATATGATGGTAAGTCACAAAAATTTGAATCTCCTCACCCTGAATGTATATTTCATTCACCCAATCTATCTAGGTGCCAATCTTTTGCATCACCAAGTTGAGGGAGTGGATGATACATGGTTTCCAAAAAATGTGCTCAAACCAATCCTCAACCAAAACGCCTGCTACATTGAAAAAAACTGCATTGTTTTCTATTAATCAGGCAACATTCTCAACACCCACCATCTCTCGATACTCATTAAAACTATCGGAAATGAATTTTGCATCCTTCACTTGCCCCTACAATAAATTGTCTTCGAAAAGATTGCCCCTTTAAGAGACATTGTGATGACACTTATTACAGGTTGGTTTTTGCAATCTTTCCATCGACCAAATACTTTAGCCCATGAAGACTTAATTGGTTTTAGTGATGACTATATTAAAAAAAAAATCAAAAAATAATTTTGTCAATAAAGGCAGTGTGCTCCTTATCATATGTAATATACCACACTAGGATATTGCCTCAAATATGATTTTGGTTGTCAATTTTGAATGTTTGACATTTTGTCAAACACTTTGCAGGCAAGCTCTAATACCACAGTAAAAAGCTCTACTGGCTCTTGCTCTATCAATGCTGAATGATGATGTTTTTTTTTGTTTGAAATGTTTTTGCAATTTTTTGTAATTTTCAAATATATGCTTTTTATTTGTTTTTCCAGACTATAGACAACAATTACAATGCATAAAGTTAATGCAATTCCAAAATATTTATTTTCAATGATGCATTCATATACAAGATATAAATAACGATATTTAGGATAATTGCAGATTGATTACAGTATTAATGCACCATATTAAGATGAAACCGCAGCTGCTATTGGCTTGAACGCAGCTTCTAATGGTGAATCGCTGCCCTTGGGATGATAGACGCAGCACTAAATGAACTTCATTCGCAGCCTTGGGGAGTTGAAACGCTGCCACAGACACAAGGCAGCCTTCTTCCTTAAATCGCAGCTCACATACATTAATGGCAGCCCTCCTGATGTTGCACACAGCACATACAAATCTGTTCATTGTTAAGATATAGGACGCCCAGCTCATAGGAATCCTCAACACATCACTAAGCCAATATACAACTCAAAGAAAATCGAAACCCTTGAAGAACTCTCAGCAAAGATCAAACAAATTTGGTATACAACAGCACCAAATTGTAACCAGAATAATCAGAATTACTGTAATGTCCCCTCTACTCATTAAGTCGGGAAATAGGGACAATTGTCTAGTAACCTTAAATAACAAAGAACTTCTTCCCTTAACACCTTTATCTTCAAGTATGGATGATGACTTATGAATGTAGATAGTGTAAGTGTTAACATGGAATCGAGATTGCCAAAGGATCTTATTTCCAACTCAATGATAATAGCCTTGTGTGGCATAACATGGAGAATGCACTTATCTGGTGATTAGATTGTTACTTCAGTTATATTCCTTGATTGCATGTAGTGACTAATATGGTAATATGTTTTCACTTATCAATTTCATAGCCCATTCCTAATGTGCACTCAACTAAAGTTTTCCCAACTAAAGTCGCTCTATATTCTCCAGATCAATCGTGCTCCTCTTATCTGTTTCTTTCCCCTTGGCTTCTTTGATGATGAAGGCTCCATGCTTTTCGACTCGTCTGCAAGCTCAACATTTCACCTTGGGATACTACTGCAACTTAATGAAACTCTGTAATTCTCCAACTTCTGCAACTCCCAAAGATTAACTTTATGAAAATTTGTGCAACTTCCTATCGTAAGATCGATTTTATAACTCCTGTAAGGACAATCAATCACAACGGTAATAAATACAGCTCAAATTGTCATTTCGGAAGGCCGGACATTTAATTCCACTCATGCCCAACATGGATTTGAATGATTATGCGCCATGGAGTAATCCTTTATGGCCTTCTTCGGAATAGTGCTTTATCGATTAACTAGAAACCTTTGTTCTCTCATATTTCTCCTCATTCAATGCTCTAACTTATTCAAAATCAGCTTCGAACAATATTATCTACCCTTACTCAATAAAACCTCCTTTCGAATAACCACCAGCCTTCATTGAGTTGTAGCATAACTTACTCGATTCCCTTTATTTTCTACTGAGTGGGCCATGTTAATCCTAACTGATTACTGAGAGGAGGTGGTGAATCAATAAATACAATTTCTACTTCAATTTATTCTTCTATATATATATTCTTGCAAATTTAAAAGAATATAACAACACTCATAAACAGAAATCGAAATGCATATATCAACACAGCATATATATGTGGAAACCCTCGGTTAGAAGGAGAAAACCACGGTGGAACAGAACCCACAACTTTACCACTGCAGTAATAAAGATGCCCTGTTAGAGGCTTACAAAGCACTAGTAAGAGTGCTACCCAGTTAAAGAATTTGGTAGAAGACCTGTTAGGATCTTGACCCTGTTAGGAGTCACCTTGTAAGAGGACTTTCAACACCAATAAAGATGTTACCCGGTAAAGGGATTTATACAAAGAACCTGTTAGGGTTCACCCTGATTAAGGGATTTGAATATGCTTCACAATCTAAAGCAATGATCTTATGATGACACTTTATGTCTAATCAGATCATACTTGTTCCCCTTTGCTCTGCTTGGCTGTTGAACCTTTCTCTTCCTTTCACCTCTCGTGACTATAACTCCTCTTAGAAGATATCGCTCTCCTACTCTTGATATTCAACAACACTTCTTTTGTGTCCTATGACCTGTATTTATAAGAGATCAATCTTATAAAAATTACATCTCAAAGATCCACCAAACTGTAAACTCTCTCATAAATCACGCATGCAAAACCCTTGAATAAAAAGCTTGCAAACTGATCCTAAGTTTACCTTGAAACACTCGTAGATAAAACAAAGCTAACTCCAGTTCCACTGAAAAAACTAACTCCAGTTTTACTGAAAGCGCTCCTTATAATCCGGTTCGGATTATCATGCACTTAACCGGTAAAGAACTTGTACCTGGTTAGTCATCTGTTCCTTGTGTGTTTCCTATGACTGGTTGGAATAATCTAGACCGGTATAAGTGTGACCGGTTAAAGTACATTGCTTCCTTGTTTAGTCTACCAGTTCATAGTTATGAGTACCAATGTGATGTACCAATGTTCTGGTGGGTTCTAGTGGGATTGATGTTTTCTATGACTTCACCAATGACAACTAAGTTATGTCAACGGGCCATCCCTTCTTCTCCTTCCAAGCCCCACCATCTGTTTTATTATTTTAATGACAATTGTCCCTTCAAATCATCATGAAATCCTCTTTTAAGTTCTCGAAACTTGATCTAATCTGATACAAAAGATGCTCTAATCCCTTTGTTACTTTAGTATCTTCGAACAAAACAATGCTTCGTGTTACTTAGCCTCTAAGTTGTTCGAAATGCTATCTTACTCAAAGAGTTATTTCAGCCCTTTGAACAACTGCAACATGTGCATTCTGCTATGTCACCCATTATTGGATAAACTTCTCCTTTGCCAGCCGCTTTTTCAAACTTACCCGATGATGAATGTTATTCGACATGACGTCATTTCTCTAACCCTTCTTCCTTCGAATAACTTTTGTATCGTTTCATCTTTGGCTGGGTCACTCGACATAATGTTTAATTCGATGCATCAAGTGAAGCGGCCCCACCACATTTCGAAGAACCTCAGCCATCGTTATCCAACCAAATTCACTTAGTTGAAACATGATTTTATTCGATGCTTAGGGCAAATGGGTCCCAACAGCTAATTCCCTTTTCAAATAGCTTGAAGCCTCAGCATAGTGTCTTTTATCTTATTTGATGGCCTTCTTTACTCGACACCAATTTCGAAGGTATCAGGGAGGGTCCCACCTCATACTTCCCTTTTCAAATACCTCCATCAATTGATATATTCCATCTAACTCTTATTCAAAACTGTATTTTTCTCGATACTGGACCTCACAAGCAAATCCTCTCTATGACTTGATTTATCGAATAAGTTTTTCTTCACTACCATCTGATTTTTCTTATTCGATAACCCACATTGTTTGATATTTTGCATTGTTTATTTGCCAACTCCTTACTTTGATGATTTTATTTCAGAGAAGCTACTTGCTTCGATTGATGACATTCTGGATTACTCAAAGTGTTCTTTTGCTCGATAAAATTTGACCAAGTAGGATGCCATATAGATTAATTGCCACACTACTACTCTTGAATGAATTATGCCTTTACCAAGTGCCACGGGACATTTAAACTTTGCATGCCACCATGAAAATGAATGTGATCTAGCTCGTTGCAGCTACTGCTCGAAGTACGCTCCTATTCGGACAAGGGTGTTGATTCTTTGTGTTTTCCTGCCATAGAAATGACATAGTTAATAATGAAATCCTTAACATCCTTGCAGTCATACCCCAGGATTTAACAAATATGTGAGGCTTTAAAGAAAAACTAGGGCATAAAATGTGAATATTTTATTGAGAAAAAATAAGCCCTATCACCTTGATCATCAACCTTTGACATCAATGACAAAATAGTCAAGATGTAGGACAATCTAGAGAAAAAAGAAACAACATTCCCACCCTTAGAAGAGTAGCTTGGTACCCTCTTTGAAGACCTACAATGTCTAGGATTTCATTTGTTGCTACAAGTGATTCATACCCTATTTTCATTCTTAGCACATGCCCGATCTATGCCTTCAATGGGTTCAATGTTGTTTAGAAAAAAAAGATGGTTACACATGCCCACCACAAAAATTTAAGGTCATTAACGGCCTTATTGGGAGTGTAAAGGAGTAGGTGGAGTTGTGTGTTCAAACAAGAAGGTTCTAGTGTTTAATGCCTAGATGATGCATTGGTGGTGAAAAATATTCTACAAGCCCAAGGCCATAGGTTCAATAAATAATGTGCCTAAAGGTTACATGTAAAGAGCCCAACTAGCTCTCTATTGCATTTATGCTCTTATTTCAATTTCAATTGCAATTTGTCTTATAATCTATTTTTGCAAATTTCCAATTAAAATCATTGATAGAAAATGACTGAATTTCTCATTATAATCATTTAATAAAAGCAATCCAATCTGCCTTGTATGTTCATCAATTATTAATAATGAAACTTATTACATTCAGAACATTACAAATGTTAAAAAGAAAACACTTGCACCTTAATTTGCAATGTAAATTTGTTGAAGATTGATCTGCAGCTCTTGAAAAATATTAACCAGCAATTTATATCCTTACTTTGCAATCCACACACCTCAGCCCACTTCCGTACAGAATGTACGGCCCTGCAAGAAATCCGTACGGCAGCCCCAATAAAATGCTAATAATTACTATCCAGCAGCAAATAAAATTCTGATCATTCACCGTTCATTGCACATGAAATTTGGATGAGTTCTCTCCAAATCTGAAGACCAAACTCACAAACAACTTCTCAATAACAACAAACACAGTAGAGAAGCAAACTCAATTTGCTCTACCTCAGCAGCAAATAGGTGCAATACACCTCTCAGAAAATCAGACCCTTATACCTCAGCAAGGGTTTAGAAATCAGAAAACTCAGAAACTCCTCAAAGGCAACCAAAGAAAAAAAATATTCAAGCATGTTTTTCCCAATGAAATGAGCTCATATTTATAATGCTTTGTTGATAAAAGTTTCCAAAAGAACTCAACTTCTGAAATTGTTATAGTTTCCCAAAAGAACTCAACTCTTGAAACTTTCCAACACAACTTTATGTTAATAAATGGCCCCCTTCCAATGATGACTCAACCCTCAACTTAAGTGAAATTATAAAGTTAAATTATAACTTTATAATAAGCCATTTAATAATTTAATAATAATTTAGCCACTAAAAATATAATAACTCCCAAAATACTCATCATTTAAATATGGCGTCTGAAGTAGGAGCTATACCTATTATTTCTCCATGTGACCAAATGCACTTTCCAAAAATAGAAAGGGTCCATCTCAATCAACACCCAACTTACCACAAATAGTAAGTACACAAATCTAAGCCCAAATGAAGTCCAATCTGAGTCAAACGAAGACCAACCTGTAGCTTACTGAATAGTGAAGAAGACAAGACCCTCCCAAGCCAAGCCACTGCCTCATAAGACCCTCTATCCACAATAATTAGCCTACGAGGATCAAAATAATAGGCTAATCCTTGAAACTCCAATGCTGGCAAAATTGGGGACATTACATTACATAAATGCTAGTGAGGATAGGGAATCAAAGCTTGAGGCAAAGGCATGTCAAATGAAAAGGGGATGAGAGTGTCCATAGGCCCAATAAAGATGGATGTAATGTCCCCTTCCTAGGCATTTCAGCATGATAGAGTGTTAGCCTATTCGATGGGTTCCCATAGGCTAATGGGTGGGGCTAGGAGATTATGATGATAGTTTGATCCAGCTTTTGGCAATGACAGGTGCCCTTTTTTAGAGTGGTTTTAAGCAATTTTCCCATACTATTTTTTTGTAAGTCATCCAAGGTACTGACTAAGCCAATTGTCAGCATTGCATCTATAAAGATCATTGAACTCATAACTCATAAATATTTGACAAGAAAGACCCAAAGTTCACAAAGAGACTTATTGAGAAATTCGACAATAAAGACCTAGAGTTGCACTTCAAGGAATTGGCTCAGTTGAAACATTGGGGTTCATATGTGACAGATTTTCAGAGACTTTTGGTGTTGGTCACAAATATTTCAAAGAGGAGACTTATGGTACTTTTCATAGACGGCCTTATAGATCCCTTGAGAGGTTGGATTAAGGCACTCAATCCACCTACCTTTCAGTAAGCCATCAAGAAGGCAAAGACATAGAGGCTTCCACTTCTAGGAGCACATTTCAATCTAAGGGATTCCTTCACAAGAAAGATAAGGATAAGAAACATTTTCATAGGTAATCAAATCAAAACACGCAATAAATCTGACGGGTTGGACATGAGCAGTTGAATGATCTTCGGTGGAAGAAATTGTGCTTTCACTGTAGGAAGCATTCGGACCCATCTCACAAATGCAGTGTTAAGGCTAAGGTAAAACAATAAAAGTACTTTTCAACAAAGGAATCACCATCAGAAAAATCAGATCCGCAATCCGATTCAGAGAGCAGTGAAGAGGAAAGCTCATCAGCGAAGAACAAAGAAGTAGACAAGCTAGTGTTTGCTAGACTCTTCTCTAATACTAATGTGAAAGATGTAGTTATGAAAGAGCTTGTTGAATTTGTAGACTCTAATAGTCAAAATATTTCTGCTCTTTGTGACAAGTACGAAAGCATGCTCACAAAACATTTCAACACATATAGCCTCTTGCAATCAACATTTAATTGCAAGCTTTTTATTTTTATGTCGAACTCTTTAAATTTTATTTATTTTATTTTTGAGATGTTCTTTTTCATGTAGTTGTAACTTTATAACTCTCAACTCTTTAAATTTGTCTCAATAGTTTGTCGATTTGTCTTCAACTATGCAAAATTGGAGAACATACTCCATCCGCTCAATAAAATCCAGCCAATTGACATCAAAAAGTTCAGAGGTGTGTATTTCAATTTCCGTCTTCTTCTGCACAAACAAAATGACTACAAGTAAGGGTCAATGAAGTTGTAGGATGTAGAATCAAAGTAAGCTGACTTGGATGCTTCCACTACCCAATAATCTTCACTTTTTGAGGAGCTAGATAGCTTGCATACTTTTAATGTAAGTGAAAATGGCCCTCCTAATAGCACGTATTGTAGTTCTTCTACTCTACCTACATCATCTAATGTCAATGATGATGATGATGCCCTTTATGAAGAGACGTGACAATGATTGCTGATTTTATTATTTTAATATTGAACAAGGAATATCTATCATACAATTCAAGTGACAAACTGACATTGAAGTAATATTTTAATGGTTGTTTTGTCTGTTAAATGCATGTTACATGGTAATATTAACATAATTCCTGGTTGAAACTGTTCGCTATTCAGTTTTGGTGAATGGTGTTCCATGGGGATTCTTCAAAGTTGGGAAGGGGATTAGGCAAGGGGACCCCCTCTCACCCTACCTCTTTATCATGGTTTTTAAAGTCTTAGGCAAGAACTTCCTAAATAATTGGGATTATTAGGGAATGTATTGAAATTGTCCGCTACGTAGTTTTGGTGAATGGTGTTCCATAGGGATTCTTCAAAGCTAGGAAGGGGATTAGGTAGGGGGACCCCCTCTCACCCTACCTCTTTATCATTGTTGTTGAAGTCTTAGGCAGGAACTTTCTAAATTTGGGTCTATCTAGAAAAATCCAGGGAGTCAAAGCTACTTCCACGCTCCCCCCCTCAGTTCTTCAGCAGTTTGTAGATGACACTTTTCTTTTTGGAAGATCTTCAGTTGTGGAAGCAAGGGAGTGGAAATCTCTCATTTTAGACTATGCCAAGGTCTCTAGTCAATATATCAATTATGATAAAAGCAGTTTATACTTTTTTAATACCAAGATGGACTTGAAAATTAAGATTAAGGATATCATTGGCTGCCAATGTGCTACTCTACCAAGTACTTATTTGGGTTTCCCCCTCACAATCAAAGAATTGATCCTTGCTTTTTGGAATACTATTCTAGAAAGAATTCAAAAGAAATTAGCAGGTTGGAAGGGTAAACTCTTAAGTAGTGTTGGCAAACTCATATTACTTTCTACCTTTCTCCAAGGTATACCAGTCTATTTTCTATCCCTATTCAAAATCTCAAGCACTATGGCAAAGAAGCTTGAACGTATACAAAGAACCTTTCTTTGGACAGGTGTTGAAGACAAAAAGAGGATGGCCTTGGTCAACTGGGACATAATTTGTAGGCCCAAAAACCAAGGGGGGTTAGGGATAAAGAAACTATCAAACTTGAATAAAGTCCTAATTGCCAAAATTGGTTGGAATCTTGCTCTTGAAAGAATTGACTGGTGCAACATTATGAAGGCTAATTATCTGAACCAAGTAAGCTTTTACAAAGCCCTTGAGACAAATGGATTCAAAGCAAGGTCAAAAATTTGGAACAACATTTTAAAATGCAGAGCTCTAATTAGAGAAGGCTTAAAATGGCGAATAGGCAATGGTAGGTTGATCAAATTTTGGGTAGACCATTAGACTAGAGATAAACCTCTTACAAAAAATTCAAATTTCAAACCACTAATGGAGAGGGTGAAGACATCCTTTGGAGTTTATATTGTTGATTATATCACACCCCTAAGGAGATAGAAAGAGTTGGCACAAAGTTATGCTAACAAACCTGATCTCCTCCCTAAAATTGCTGAGCTCTAGAATCTGATGAGTAAGACTAGGCTCCCTCTCTTTCCTAAGGAAGACAAATTTGTATAGACGATGAATCAGAAAAGAGATTTTTTGGTTAAATTTGCTTACAATATGTTGTTAAAGTACGATGGTGATCCTGACTGCTGGAGAAAAGTTTGGAATTCGCAGCTTATCCCAAAGATTAATTTCTTTTGATAGGCCGCTCTACATGATAAAATTTTAACCCAGGATAATATTGCTAAAAGAGGATTCCAATTCCCTAATAGGTGCATTCTCTATAAGCATGAGGAAGAAATTATTTCACATCTCTTCATACACTATTAGTTTGTTGTACAAGTTTGGCAAAGTATTTTACAAAAGCTAGGCCTTCAATGGGTTCTCAATAAGAATATTCAATAGTTTATCTTTGACTGGAGATGCCCATCACACCATCCTCTCATCAAGCAACTTTGGCTGCAAATGCCCCCCCCCCCCCCCCCATGTTTGCTGGTGCATTTGGAAAGAAAGGAATAACCGAATCTTCAGAGACTCTAAAAATATGGTGGATAATGTGGTTGTGGCATTGGATAAACTTCTATTGGAAAACATTTATGTTAGCAATTGGAAAACCCCTAGCTACCCTCCAACTAAATGGGATTGCATGCTAGCTAATAACTGGAAACTTTCGGGGGCTTTTTCTAAGTTTGATAATACCAAGAGGTTAGCTAAGAATAACACTAAATGGCGACCTCCTCTACCTTCTTGGTACAAATTGAATTTTGATGGTGCTGCAAGACAAGGTAAAGTTGTTGGTGGAGTGATAAGAAATCACAGGGGTGAGTTAATTATTGCTTATACTTGCAACTTAAAAGATTCTACTAGTAATCAGGCAGAGGGCATGGCCTTGCTATGGGGGCTTAAAATAGCTTTATCAATTGGAATTAATTCCATTGAAATTGAAGATGACTCCAGGTTGATAATTGAAGCAACTAAAGGTTTGATGAAAGCAGTTAGACTATGGAGGGTATCTTAGAAGATATTAGAGCTCTTTAGACAAAATTTAAATCTTTACTATACAGCATATTTTTAGAGAGGGAAATGCGGTTGCAGACGCTATGGCTACTAGGGCCTAGTAATTGAAGGATTAAGATGTTGGAGGGAGGAACAATGCTTACCCTCCAACGTGAGGTCTTTGTTAAGTAAGGAGAAAACCCCTAATGTCTCTTACAATGGAAATCAGTAATCTATTTTCTTGTGGTCTGTTGTGGAGTATTTTGGTCATACTCTACAAAGATAGTGAGGATCTAAGCTCTTGGATAAGCTATTCGTTCTCTTTTCAAAATTTGAATTTTATGACAAGGTCTGACAATGTGGATTTACATTGCCAACATCTCCTCATGTCCTTTTATTGGGTGGTGACGTGGCCTCTTATTGGTTGCATCACTATTAATGAGACTTATTTTTGAAAGAAGACATTATTTAAATAATGGATTGAAGGATTTTGAAAGATTAAAAAATCTGTCTGAAATGTGCAAGCTTGTTATTTCTATTATGGTGACAAAATGTTCACACGCATGGGAGGCCATGTTGGAGAAGGATGCGGGTGGTGCCACGAAAAATTATAAGTGCACTAATTACTCTCCTTTATTATGGACTAAAGTGACCTTTTTCACTACCAGTTTCAATTTGGGGTTTCTTGATAACAAGAAATTTTCTGCTCTTGAGTGTGAAGGAGACAAAGTGCGAGTTGAGCCTAACAAACTTGATGACTTTAAGAATAATGCTACAGTTTGGCATATTTGCAAGGAAGGGGGTGTTGCTCAGTTCATTGAGAATTTGACAGGTCACGATGAGAATCTTTCTATCTAATTTGCATCCTCGTGGACTAATAGGAGAGTTTTGATGCGTGAGATTCCTTTGAAAATCAATGAGGAAGTGATAGCTAAAGCAATCAGTCTTTCTACGATGGGGAGAAAATGGAAAAAGACTAGCACGGTCTCGGATGTGGAAAGATTGAACCTATTTTTTTATGATGGTGAAAGCCTTGCTAAGCTTCGTGGTGGATATGACAATGAACAACTGTCGGCACCATGTGACCAAGTTTGTTTGATGGTTATGAAGTACTTCACTTGAGAATAGATTTGAGGTGTATTATTTCTATCATATGTTGTTCCTTAATCATTTCAGAAACCATGGTGTCATTTAGTTTTTGTTCTTTCTTCTCCACTCTTTGGAAAATTTTGTCAACTAATTTGTTGAGACCACCAAGAATCAAGGCAAGAAGCCAATACCCCTGCACCAAGGACTTATTCTTAAACTTTACCATTTTCATCTTGCCCTTTGCCCACCTAGACCCATTACTGTTCAAGAGGCTCCTATTTCTAGCACCCGCCGTCTACTAGCATTGTGGATACCTCCAGCCCAAGTAAGAAAAAATGTCTTAGAAACCCTGCTCTAAAAACCCATCATGGTTCTCCCAAAACCCCTCCCAATGTTGGTACTGAGGATCAGTCGAAGGAGAAGAAAAGGAAAGAACTTTCTACCAAAATAGGGCCAAGGCCTCAAAAAAGGTCAAATTTACCATTTAGGAGATTGACTCTAACATTGATGCAATAGAGGAAATTAGTACCCCTCATCGGTCCATGAGACTTGCCACACGGCCTATGAAAAAGGGGAAAAATCTGAAAGTGGACTCTGGGTCAGAGGAGGGAGGGAGAGTGAAAATGATGAAAAAGAGGAAAAAGTGAAAGATGTTGAGAGGGAAGTTTGTTCTGAGACGGCTAGCAGCTCATCCCATGTCTCTGAAAGCCTCAAAACAAAATCCCTTGACCTCACCCAAAACACGGTGCTAGAGAAAAATGTTAAGCCGTCTGTGGCTGATAAGGGTACTACTCCTCTGGGTGCGGAGTGCAACTAGTGTGAGGTCACCTTGGAAGAGCTGAAAAAAATCAAGAAAAGAATTGCAGAAATGGACAAGAAGTTATAGGTTGTCTCAAAGAACACACTTGGCGAAGATGACAACAAGGAAGGCAACTACAAGGAGCTCTACAAATTCCTCACTGAGGATTGGGCAATGCGGATGCTCAACAAGCCATGCAAGCAGAAGGAAGCCTAGGGACTTGGTCCCTTTTTCTTATTTATTTTGATGCTGTTAGTGGCCCCTGTGACTTTGTTTTAAACTTTGTTTTTTGTAAAGAGCCCTTGCCAGCTCTCAGTTTTGCAAATTAAGATTTTCAAATAAATATGATAATTTTCTAAATTCTCCGGTTCTAGGAATTAATTCCTTGCACTGAACTTAATATTACAACTCAATCATGGTGTCCATAATTTTGATTTAACAATTAATATCTCAAGAGTTTTGACAAATACTAAGCTTTTAAAGATTTTCAAATATGTTACTATCCCTCGAAATAATCCAAGACTATAATTCACTAAATTCCGAACTTTTCAAATCAAATGAAACAATCATTTTGAAATAAATTACTAACAATGACTTTGCAATTACAGCAACCAAGTTATATGCACCTGTGATTACACATCGATCCTTGAAATAAATCAAACCCCAAGTGCTGAATGGCTGCCAAGGAAGAGTCCACGCTAACAGCCCATGGCCTCATGTGAGTGATCACAAACTCCAGCTGTAGCGGACTGCACAGTATAACCAAATCAAACTCTAGGAACTAACGTTACAGCTCCTTGTTAAAACGTTAGCAGGTGCAGTATTTCACAGCCCAATGCTCGATAACCAGATTTCACAAACCCCTGCATTCAGAATTGGTACTCACGGTTTGCACAAACACCAACACAGTTTCGATAACAGTCTTCAACATTCAATTTCCAACGTTCAGAATTTATTTTGAAACAATTACAGCCTCAATGGTATCACTCAAAATCTGAATCACAATTCCCCATCAATCACAGCAAATTCCAACTTCCAGAATTAAAACTTCAGCGTCAATCTAATTCCCAACTTTGCCTGTAGAATTTCAAAGTCCAGGAATAAAACTTCTTCAATTCAATATACATCAACATTGAATTGAATCCAGTAACCAGCTGTGAAATTCACCATTATCAAACAATGGCTCAAATCACGAAAGAGAGGAATCCGTCCTCAAAACCCTAGCCAGGGCAAACCTTCACAGACTTCAAAATAATAATGATTGTATAATGAATGAAGAAAGTGCTTTTTCGAGTAGAATATATAGGCTTTTTCGAAAAAGCATCTTTTTAATAATATCATAATATTGGCTTTAATTAATGCTCCAACTTTATAATATAAAATTATAAAGTTATAGTTATTAAATTAAATCAAATAATTTAATTTAATAACGCCTTTTAAACTTTTAAAGCCACTGCACTGTCAAACTGCAATCAAGAAATTCTAACAAGGCACTAGAACCAACTGCTCAGCCGAAAATAAAAACTGCCCTGCCAGAAATAGCCACTGCTAAAAATAGACTTACTAAAAATAGTAAGTCTCTCAAACTGGAGATTCACTGAAACTGAATCCTGAGATGTCTGACGCTCCGTGCAGACACCCTGCCAATCCTGGCCATACCAAAAACCCCACTTACTAAAAATAGTAAGTTGGCCAAAATGACCCAAACGAAAAGCAGATCTGATAAACTGAACCTCCAGAATGGGATCCCATTACTGGCTCCAAGGTCCTGACCTTCTCTGAACACCCGATTAGCTTGCGAGGGTCGCAAAACCAAGCTAATCCTATAAGTCTAAAAATAGGGGACATTACAGTCCTCCCTTCCCAAGATTGCTTGTCCTCAAGCAAAGCAATCCAGAAAAAACAAGCAACATCATAAACCACCCGGATCCCAAGGATGGTCATATGCAATATCCCGATCCTCACCAAAATCCTCTAAAGGCAACACCATCAAAACAGATATCAGCAACTGTGAAACCGTCCACAATAACCGAACAACTGATATCACTGATAACAACTCCTGAAAGCCAACTGCAAAAGTTGAAACAACAAACACACCATCGGAACTCAACTCATCTGAAATAACCACTCTGTCAACATCTGAGTCCCTGACTAACCAGTACTCACACCCAACTGCACTAAAGAAATAACAGTGACCACACATGCCCGTATCACTGTCAACAACTCTAACACTAGAAAAGCAGTCCTAAGTGTGCGAACACTGTGAACGATCCAACTTGAAACGGCCCAAACCAACTGCAAGTGATAGTGCTAACCCATCCCATAACGAATGGTAGGAAACCGGAGCCGACATAACCCTGTGTAAAATCAAATCAACAACCAGAGGGTCAAAAGAGAAATGATGAACGTGTCCCACCATATAATGCCGGTAGGAACCCCCAAACTCCGCTACTAGCTCACCATCACTGAATTGGGAATCAACAAATGGCCCCAATCTCTGAGTCCAAGTGGCTGTAGGCTGGATAGGACCCTGTGCAATCCGCTCAACAAACCCCACCTCAAGATCCCTGTGAGGTAGCATAGTAGAAAGGATCACCATAATCTCCCCAACCAATCTGTGAATAGCACTAGTACCTCGGATGAGAACACCTTCTGACACTCTATGCGAGTCCAGACGAACACCTGCACTATCCATCAAATACTCCATGAACGGTTCAGTGCAGTAAAAATTATACGAGGAAGCATCAACATACTCCCCTGCACACCACAACTGATCCCTCTGTAAAGGTGGCACGGCCAACTATACCACACTGTCATCTGTGTGGGAAGAATCAATCTGGGGACTCGACTCCACTAATATCCCAAACTCATCAGGACCAGGTACTCCCAAATCCTAAACATGTGTATCAGCCACAACAACATGTTCCTCAGTAACAACTGCAAGAGCAACCTCACCACCAACCACCTCAATATGTAAATGAACTAAATCTGGGGCTGGCGTAGACCGCAAATGCTCCAACTCCACGGTCACCTCATCTAACTGAAGTTGAGACTCCTGTAAATCTCGCTGAGTCATCTCCAAAGCCTCAGTAGTCGCAGTGAGCTCCTGGGTAAGCTCACTCACCTCCTCCTCGCGATCTAAGAGTGCCTCATAGGCTGTACTCCCCCACTCAACCAAGTGATCTCGATCGGCTACCAACTGTAAGTAGTCCTGTCTCAACATTCTGACAGCTTCACGCAAAGCATGAACCTCTGTCAACGAAAGGTAACCAACATCGTGCTCATCTGTCATAGGTGCAGCCCAACCATTAACGGCCAACAACTGACGAGCGGCATCGAAGTGCACAAGAGTAGTAGCGATCTCTCTCTCGCCAACTCGCAACTGGCTGGTCACATGGTGACTCTGCACAATAGGCCTCCTATGAACAGTCTCAAAAATGCTGTCCGCATTGTGAGAGAAAGTTGTATCACACGAACTCCCCTCAAGATCACCATCACCCAGTGTACTTATATCAGAGTACACCTCCACACTCTGCATGCAGGCATCGGACTCAACATCACCATAATCTGAAGAAGCTGCTGTTGAAACTAACTCATCATCACAAACTTCAGCTCCCTCATCCTCTGTAACTGACTGAGAATCCAGATCCTGACAAATATCATCAGGGGTCACTGACAAAGTAACTCCCTCGACTGACAAGGTAGCCCTGGCTGAAACAAATTCCTGCCACTCAGACTCTACCTCATCCTCATCTATGGGTTCCAGCAACACTGAATCAAGGAACCCATCTCCACCAACTGTCGACGCTAAATCAATGCCCAAAGTCGGAAATAAAAACCCAAATACACTATACCACACATCATCCTCACTCTCAGCAACGGATGAATCTGGAATGCTAGTGTACATGTCCTCTAACTGCATCTCCTCTACCGACTCTGGCCACGTACACAGCTCGATGTCGACCTATGGATAAGCTATATCGTAGCATGGACTGTCATCTGTCAAATCATCTGCAACACTCCCATCCAGAGTGTCATCACTAAAAATCTCCATGCTCACATCCTCAGTACAGGAATATAACACTGTCTCCTGTACCGAACCCATACTGCGACTGCTAACACAAAACTCTGAACTGTCAGAGCTCAAACTCTCATCGCAGTCGTCACCCAAAGCCATACAGGGGGCGTCATCACCAATACAGCTCACAGCATCCTCAAAAGTGTCCTCCGATGTGTCCATACTGACAGCTCTCACATCACCTGCAGGAATCTCGACTGCAAACACGGATCGCTGTACACATGACTCATCATCAACCTGTACACCAACAATGCTGGAGCCCAAACTGAAATCAAGTGTCCCCTCTGTAATACTCTGATCACCAAGTACACCACTGGGAGACTCCATAGAAGCCTCAGGCATATCTGAGGAAGCAACTGCCTCCTGAATTGGAGCAATGCTACTGTAGCTGACATACACGTCCCCAATGACAATTCCCTCCGAGGAAGAATCTAAACAATCGGAGATGACTACAGCATCAACTGCCTCTGTAGAATCCAACGTAACTGCCCTGGGAGCCTCAACCCTGTGATGCTTGACACTACTGTCCTCCAGTGGCGCTGAACATCCACTGTATCAGGTACAACAAAACTATCATCAGCACTGCAGATGGAAATAGCAGGTGTTGAACTAGGTAGAGGTACATCAGGAACACGATCAGCTGCCGGAGAAAACTCAAGTCTTCTCCCTTGCGAACCCGATGTCGGCCTACTAAAAGCAAAAGTAAAATATCTCGCTGCCCTGTCAACTGTAGCCAGATCCGACAATCTATCTGCAAGTCGCTACTGATGCAATCTTAATTTCTCGACACTTTCCACCAAAGCATCTAACTCTGTTCTCTTCCCTCTACTACTGTGTCGAATTCCTGAACTCGACCTCCTGTATCTATCCATGGCTGGGAAATAGAAATACTGATCACTCTGATAATAATCTCATACAAATAATGAAATCAATTCCCACAGCATGGCAAGATCGGAGCTTTGATACCACTGTAAAGAGCCCTTGCTGGCTCTCAGTTTTGCAAATTAAGATTTTCAAAGAAATATGATAATTTTCTAAATTCTCCGGTTCTAGGAATTAATTCCTTGCACTAAACTTAATATTACAACTCAATCATGGTGTCCATAATTTTGATTTAACAATTAATATCTCAAGAGTTTTGACAAATACTAAGCTTTTAAAGATTTTCAAATATGTTACTATCCCTCGAAATAATCCAAGACTATAATTCACTAAATTCCTAACTTTTCAAATCAAATGAAACAATCATTCTGAAATAAATTACTAACAATGACTTTGCAATTACAGCAACCAAGTTATATGCACCTGTGATTACACATCGATCCTTGAAATAAATCAAACCCCAAGTGCTGAATGGCTGCCAAGGAAGAGTCCACGCTAACAGCCCATGGCCTCACGTGAGTGATCACAAACTCCAGCTGTAGCGGACTGCACAGTATAACCAAATCAAACTCTAGGAACTAACATTTCAGCTCCTTGTTAAAACGTTAGCAGGTGCAGTATTTCACAGCCCAATGCTCGATAACCAAACCCCTGCGTTCAAAATTGGTACTCACGGTTTGCACAAACACCAACACAGTTTCAATAACAGTCTTCAACATTCAATTTCCAACGTTCAGAATTTATTTTGAAACAATTACAGCCTCAATGGTATCACTCAAAATCTAAATCACAATTCCCCATCAATCACAGCAAATTCCAACTTCTAGAATTAAAACTTCAGCATCAATCTAATTCCCAACTTTGCCTATAGAATTTCAAAGTCCAGGAATAAAACTTCTTCAATTCAGTATACATCAACATTGAATTGAATCCAGTAACCAGCTGTGAAATTCACCATTATCAGACAATGGTTCAAATCACGAAAGAGAGGAATCCGTCCTCGAAACCCTAGCCAAGGCAAACCTCACAGACTTCAAAATAATAATGATTGTATAATGAATGAAGAAAGTGCTTTTTCGAGTAGAATATATAGGCTTTTTCAAAAAAGCACCTTTTTAATAATATCATAATATTGGCATTAATTAATGCTTCAACTTTATAATATAAAATTATAAAGTTATAGTTATTAAATTAAATCAAATAATTTAATTTAATAACGCCTTTTAAACTTTTAAAGCCACTGCACTGTCAAACTGCAATCAAGAAATTCTGACAAGGCACCAGAACCAACTGCTCAGCCGAAAATAGAAACTGCCCTGCCAGAAATAGCCACTGCTAAAAATAGACTTACTAAAAATAGTAAGTCTCTCAAACTGGAGATTCACTGAAACTGAATCCTGAGATGTCTGACGCTCCGTGCAGACACCCTGCCAATCCTGGCCATACCAAAAACCCCACTTACTAAAAATAGTAAGTTGGCCAAAATGACCCAAACGAAAAGCAAATCTGATAAACTGAACCTCCAGAATGGGATCCCATTATTGGCTCCAAGGTCCTGACCCTCTCTAAACACCCAATTAGCTTGCGAGGGTCACAAAACCAAGCTAATCCTATAAGTCTAAAAATAGGGGACATTACATTTTTAATACCGGGACTGTTATCTCTTATACTAGTAGTTTCTATGTTTTTTGGTATGGCCCTAGGTGGCCCTCTTTAAAGACTTTAATTACTATGTTGATCAGTACTGTAGATATTTCTAGTGTTAGTATTAGATATCGTGACCAGAGATACTGGTCACTTTTTGCTGTTTTGAAGTTCGTTCGATTGTTTTTTATATACTGTTAGTGTGTTGTTAGTGTACTGTAAATGTTAATCTGTTGACTGACGCCTACTGGGCTGTTGTATTCAAGGGACAGCACCCTAGTTTTGCTACTTCAAATATCAAAAACATAATTCCTAGTTTTAGAGTAAAATATGTATATATTTATGATTTTTAATTATTTTTCTATAGATTACCCAAAACATTTGCCGAAGTAGCGTACCAATGCCGGTAACTTATTTAGCCTATATATACAAACTTCTCTTTTATTAGTCACCATTAGGAAATAATTCATATCACTTGTTGACCACATTCAATCACTTCATAAAATAAAATCTTTGAGAGAAGACTAAGATTGAAAAAGCAAAACAACTTCCTTATAAAAATAAGTAATAAAACATGGAGTAAGCGCAAGGTCATCTTCCCACACTAAGTTTCCCATGATTGATGCCCTAACAACTCACACACTATCTTCTGAGAAACAACACGTTACCAGGCTAGGATAACTGACCCGAGACGGATTGTCATTTTGCATTGTGTGCTTTAATTGGCACCATGACACAAGCATGGCATGACATCTTTTTGTAACTCAAACTGGCAGCAGAAGCCTCTGTGTCAGCAACAACAATCATTATTTACCAACAACTTTTGCATCATTCCATAAAGGCAACATTCTTGACACCATCATTTCACATTGTGCCAGCACCACCGCATTGTGTTTTTGCAACGTCAAGGACAATACAAAGTCATATAATAGAAGTGCCCAAGTGCTTGGGCTTCCACGACAGTTTCATAGCATATTGCATAAATATGTCCTTCCTATTGCAGACCGGTTGATACTTTGTTGTTTCTAAAATGGCTAGCTTTTTGCCAATCACTTAACTTTGCTCTTTGTGCAAGTTGCATGTGTATTTCTCTGTTAAGAACACAAATATATCACCTTATTAAAGTTTTTTTTAATTTTTAAGGAAAGTTGCCCACAATTTTACGTTACCTTCAGCAGGAATCCACGGCTGAGGATGTCTCTTCCCTTAAATTCACAAAAATCTTGCACCTGTCATTAACTGTTACGATCGCAATATCAAACATTAACATGTCCCTTGTTGGAGACTCAAACATAGATCTTTGGTGTAAAGGGGAAATGTAAACATGGGTCTCTGCCGTTTGCTTTAAAAAATCTATTGTTTTATTACTTAAGCTCAACCTGATCAACTGAAACTTATTTATGTTGCTTATTTGATTATTCGCTGTGTATGTATGCATCGGAAACAGCAAGCACATGTTTGTTTATCTCTAAATTCCCAGACCTTGCTTAATTCTAAGCTTCTGTTATTTCGCTAATGAAATCTCCATCCCAAGTTGCACAGTAGGAGCATATGCGCGAGTGGATATGTTGCTAGGAAACAAAAGGCTAATTCACATGCCCTTGTCTTACTCGCCCCAGACACCATTATGTCATCCACTGTTTCCATCTTCATTGCTTCCTAGAAAGAGCTAGGTGCAGCGTTTTTCACAACAATTCAAATTGTCAATAGCCGATAAATCCGAGCAATAAATCACGCGAGAATGCATAGCCTAGAAAACTAAGCAAAGAATAGCACCAAAATGTCAGCCTACAGCTCCTCTTCTTTTGCAAAAGTCAGAACCAATAAGAAAACATAGGGAAAGATATATAAATGGAAGTGCACTCCGCATGCCCAAACCATTGATTTCATGTGCTAGCTGATCCATAGATAATAGTAATTATCTCCTGGACGACAAAAACCTCTACATTACTGGAATAAACTTGCAAAAACTACAAAGAATTCATAATCTCTTGAATAGCAACTATATACTTGAAATAAAACTCTCTTTCAGCTTACATATATTTGGCAAATTACTCATGGGTATTGGGTAGACATTGAAGTTGGCAAGTCTACATGTGCAATTCTGAGTTTTCTTACACAGGTGTTAAATTAAAACTCTAATTTCCTAAAATCAGATAATCAAAAGTAGTGAGAGATCGATGTAATAGAAGTACTGGAGCACCTGGGCCTGCCTCCTTAGCAACGGTGCCTGTGATGACGAATATGCCTGCGCCTACTGAAGCCCCTATACCCAGCAATATCAAATCAAACACACCCAATCTCCGCACTAATCCTTCTTGGCTTGAATCGTTATTTACTCTGTCTAATGTATAAGTTTTGGTACGACCAGCTGCTCTCCCCAATTGGGCGAGCCATGATGACCCTTTCATCCTCTGGTTCATCTATACCGAAGTGAAGTTGAAAGATTCTATATATGTACCAAACAATCGGATATTCAATGTATCTAGACCCTTAGGGCGAAGTGAATCTTCAAGGACAGATCCCGTGGAGCAGGATTACCTCAAAAAATTTAGCTGTGCTGGAGAAATTTTGCGGAGTAGTTTTTTGGTCGCGTAGATTTTGGCAAACTGGAATGTTACAAAAATTTAAAATTTTAAGGATGTTTCGTAGGTAGTCTAGTAGATTTTTTAAGATATAGCTCATGCTAAAAAGACAAAATAAATTAAAAAATAAATTATTTTTTAATTTTACTTTATTGTTTTATATGTGAGTCCATGTTATCATTTTTATTTAACAGTTTTCCTGAGGAATTTTAGTTCATTTCTTTTGCAGAAATACTTATGTGTTCATCTATTTAATTTTTATATTAGTTTAATCAATTATATCATAAAATTAAAAAATTTGAATAAATTTTTTATTTTTATTATAAGGGTAAATGCTTTGATTGAGAGTTATAAATCAACAAGGTCATAAATGGGGGACGGCATTCCCATGGGATTTGAATCTTAATGGCAAGGACAACAACACAACAACATAACCATCACAACATGCCACTATTGGCTATGCCCATTTGGTTACTTGAATTGAGTTGGAATTCGGAAATGCAAATACTGGAATTCCCAAATTTGTAGTTTGTTTCCAAAAAACAAAAATGGAATTGGATTTTCCAAATTCTAATTTTTGCCCAAAATGAGCATATGAATCTTCCACCTCAAAAGGTGGAATTGGAAAACCAATTCCAATTCCACTTTTTTATTAATCAAAATTTATAAAGTTTTTAGGTCCGTTTGCCCACTTTTTCCATCTGAAAGTATGCTACTATTTATTTTACATTTCGCATTCTCTATTTTGGCCATCGTTGGAACAAAGGAGAGCTAGGGTTTGCAGAATTTGCTTGATGGTGTTTCATTTCTTCCTCTGGTTTGTAGAAGATGTAACAAATGAAATCAATTTATATGCATTTCATTGGGTCGACACTGTTGGGTTTAAGAGGTTGATTCTGATTGGCACACAGTTGATCAATTTCATCTATTAAGCATACAGTTGTGGCCTTTCTTCCTCTGTGTTTAAATTGTGATGAATTTGTATATTTTTTATTTAAAATGTGATGAATTTGTATGTTTTTGGTGAACAAATTTGCAATTTGAATCACAGTAATTGATGATCAAAGGGAAGAAAACATATAGCTCCCCAAGAAGGATTCATTAATTGAGAGAAGTTCGATTAAGTTCGATTGTTGTTTTTGGAGAGACTAGTTTTCAAATCAGAAGCCCCTTTGTTTTGTAATCCAGTTTGTTTGAAGAGGTTGAGAATATAGGTAGAGGATAATGGTGATTCAATATCAAAATCAGAAAAATTGATAGCTTAGCAATGGACTGAAGTTTGGTTTATTGAAGCACACTATTTTGAATCACAATGATTGATCATAGGGAAGAAAAAGGATTGAATCACACTGTCTAGTTGTTAAGGTGTTTGATATATTGACTACTTAGTATTAAAAAAAATTAAAAATTAAAAAAAAAAAAATTAAAAGCCTTATTCCAATTCCAATTCCAATTCCAAGAACCAAATGCAAAAAATGCATCTTCCCACTCGTCTTCTAAGTGAACCAAATGGTTACAACCATATTCCAAAAACCATTTTTCGGATTTAAAACTTTCAGAATTGTCAAATATTGAAATTTGACAATTCTAGCATTATTTAATTCCAGCAACCAAATAGACCCTTAGTTCATATTACAAACAAGTTCATTTTTTTTCTTTAAATTATATATTTCAATTCATTTAATATATTACATCAAATATCAACTATATGTCAAATATCAATTATCTACTTGAATGAAATGTTCTTTATTATACATGTCATAAGTTTGGCTTTATTATATCCACATTTTCATTTTGGCTCAAAAATTAGTGGAAAAATATTTTTAGTTTTCCTTTGTCAAAATCACAAAAGTTAGATGTTCCTTTTCTAATTAATATAAGACAATATTAAATTTAATATAAAATATATTTCAAATCATTTTATAACTAATAAAACTTCTTCTTTTTTTATGTAAGCAAATGGGTTTTCTATAAAAAAAATCACTTCAAATGCTTTTCTATTTTCTACACTAAACTAGCCACACCATTGACACCAAACATTATATCTCTTGTTTTAGTTTTTGTCAAAAGATGTGATATTATTACATTATATTGGATACAATTTTCTTTACATATTTAATCAATTATCGTATAAAATTTTAAAAATTAACCAAAAAGATCTTATATTTATCATTATTTTTTTACTTAATATTTTGAAAATATCATATATTCGTTGATTGATTGATTGATTTATGTTGCAAAAAGACAAATATTGAATGAAATTATTTAAGTCTTATTATGTTTTCAATGCATTTATTTTTATGATAAATTTTTAACTATATTAATAATGTAAGGTTAATATGAGGCTCAAACTTCAATTCTATTAATGTTATGCTCTATAATTTGGAGTGGCTAGGTAAGCATGCCATTTTGAAAAAATCTATAAATTATAGTGAGAGATATCACATTAAGGTGTGTAATTTATTTTGTTTTAATTGTGTTATTTTACCCTAATTAAATTCTAAATGAAT